>LPNX010090474.1:459491-481846 GCA_001517045.1 Pseudotsuga menziesii | reverse complement strand
CTGAAATAATTTTACCATTCTTTTGAAGATCTTGCTGAATCTTGCTCTCCCACCAAGTAAGAGCCATTCCACTCATTCTCAAAGTGGCCAATTGAATCCCGGAAGGGTCATCATTAATTCCCTGCACCCTGCAATATACTTCAAGCTGCTTGATCCAATTGTCTAATTTTTTAGCATCTACATCTCCATTATAAATAGGTAATTCAAATTTTACATCCAATTTGAAATAAGGCATATTAGGACTTGCATTATTTGAATGAGAAGTATGAGAAGAAGAAAACGCCTGTTTAGTATCAGGAGGATCACCATCACCTCCTACTCCTTTACCCTTTTCTTTCGACTTCACTTTTGCATCTCTGGATGAATATCCTTCTTCTTTCTTCTTCCTTTTTGCTCGCTCATCGAGTAGAATTTCCATCATGGATTTCATGCTCATAAAATCCTCTAGAAACTCAGTTTTAGAAATAACAGGTTTTTCTCGTTCGGTATGTCCTTCTTCTTCCCCTCGTGGAGAAGACATGGTTCTTGAGAATGTTCTCCTAGATCCAATCTCAGGATCTCCCTCAACTAATTCTCCTTGACCAACCTTTAACCTGGACCTGATAAGCATTCACAAACTTGCACAACAGTCAACCAGCTCTGATACCAAAATATGATCCGTAGGACCTCAACTTTAGTGCATTAAAAGTTTGTTGTAAAAGAATGCGTGCAACAGGTTAATTAAAGGGACATCATGAATAGAAATTAAATGCTCAGAATAGGAATGAAAAACAAGACTGATAAACAGATGCCAAGCAGAAAACACAGAACCAGAATCACAAAGAGAAGTTGATAACGCAGTTCACCCCCTCCAGTGGGCTACGTATCCGGGTCCCTCTCCAATGGGAACCGATCCAATTAATGGCTTTAAAATGGTACAAATGGTTCTGGACTCTACAAATCAATTTCAGCAGTATGTACAAAAGTCTGCAAGACCTCTTCTCTGGAATAATACAAATTGGCTTTCAAAAGCAAGGAGAAGCCAAATAAAACAGAGAAGACAGTTGACTCTTTACAATCACGGGAACTGGATATTAACAGTAAAGTATTCAAGACCTCCTCTCTGAAAGTTACACAACTGGACTTCAACAGACAAAAGAAGCCAAGTATAACTGAGAATAGTCGACTTCAAAAGGAACAACAAAATGCTCTCTGAAGCTTCTCATCACAGAGAAAACGCTGCACTGTGCTCCCAACGAACTGCGTCCCCCTCTCTAAACGAACTCCTCTCTTTTATTACTCGTCTTTTCCATTACAAAGGATCCAAAACTCTCAAAGAAATGTGACTGTTCATATTCCAGGAAACACGGCATCAAGGCTGTTCATATGCCTTTCGTCGTTATTCCAGCTGTGGCATAACTACCAAGAAAAGCTTCCCAACTGTTATGAATAAGCTGTGAGCATCATGAAATATCCTGCCATGCCAAGAATATGACCTCCAGAACCATACGTAACTGAACTTCTGGAAGTTTTAGTCAACCGTGCTTCACCGTTGCGAAAGAGGATAAGAAACAGGCTCCGGCGGTCTCAATTGGCTGTCGGCTGGTTTTCGAGTTGGAGGCTTTAGTCACTTTGGTTTCCGCAGTCGTGGATGGCGCACCACTTCTTTTTTCAATTCCGTCGAGTTATTTCACTGATATTTTAAGTTTTGGGCTTCCGCCGTTGCGGCTGCCGGAAGCGTTGTTCTTTCGATCAAGCTAGTGGCCGTTGTTGCGGACTGCTTATCGTTCCGACTTCCGATTCATTCCAAATGTCTTTAAGCTTCTGCCGTTGCGGAAGGGAGAAGCCTTTTATCTATTTGCCGTTGCGGCTCCCAAATCGCTCTGACGTCCGATCCATTCGAACGTCCGTTAATCTTTCGCCATTGCGGCTGCCGAATCGTTCCGACTTCCGATCCATCCGAACGTCCGTTAAGCTTCCGCTGTTGCGGCTGTCGAATCGTTCCGAATTCCGATCCATCTGAACGTCCATTAAGCTTCCCCATTGCGGAAGGGAGAAGTCTTATTGAGCCCCGCCGTTTTGGAAGAGGAAATGCTTCCGGGACCTGACGTTGCAGAAAGGGAAACTCTTCCCACCTCCGATCTGCGCGGATTCTATGAACCATGTACCATATTGGATCTTTACAGAGGAATAATCCGTCGGATCAGTTCCATTGATTCAAATAGGTATGATATTTTGATATTTTATTTTATTTTACATGGAAAATGTCTTTAGGTGTTGTTTGTTCTCACATTTTGTGAATGACATCAAATAATGTTGGAGTACAATATGGATATTATTGATAAGGGAAAGATTTCTTGTAAGGGCATAAATGAATTTCTAGTGCATTGAGACCTTTTATAGCTTTTTACCTCTCTAAATATTTTTTAGAGCTTTAATTATAATTAGGGAGTCTCCTTTAATGAGAAGATTGGACCAATTATGTTTCTTGGAAAGAAAAAGACCCACTTGAAGATCTTGTAACACCAAATTTGTGGGTGTCGATGCTTCCAAAGATAAAGGAGAGGTTTTTTTTTCAAGTCTCTGAATGCTCTTCCAATGTCTAGTGGACTAGGAATTCCCTTATAATTTCCATAAAATTTTATCTTGATTTTTCCTACCAAGGGTTGGGGGAGGGGGACTCCATCTTGAAGTGTTTTGTGCTTGAGAGTAAACTTGGATTTTGCTAGGCCCCAAGAAACCATAATATCGCTACAACGAGGGTCCCAATCAAGATCATCTAAAGACTAGATCTTGACATAGGGGGTTCCTATTATGTTCGGTTTTAACATTGATCATTAATTTAACTAGGAAAGGGGTTTGTCCTTGAATATATTAATGCACCCTTATTTCCATATCTCCCAGTCTAGGAGGCTTGAAAATATATTCCATCCATGGTTAGCTCTCTCATTTGTGAATATATTTGAGCGCCAATTCGATAGAGTGTAAAGAATGGAAAGAATGGAGAGTCACGACTTATGTTTATGGCTTTGAAGTAGGTGATACTTGGGTCCCAAAGTGAGTAAGAGAAGCTCCATCGATTTAATATGTGTTCCATTGATTCTTCATTTTCTTCACATAGGGGGCATCTAGATGGGCCAAGGTACCCTTGTTTGTGAAGTTTTTTCCAAGTTAATATTTTCCTTTTTGCTACCAACCATATGAAGAAGGATACTTTGAGTCAAAGAGAGACTTGTCAGATGTGTTTTGATAACATTGGGGGTTAATTTGTCAAATGGATGTAGCTTGGGTGGTTGGGAGGAATGAATGTTACCCTCCCCACCCAGGTTCTACTCTTGTAAGTGACATGATGCTCTTGTGGAGCCCTTTGTAATAAATGTTGTGAATGATGAGCTGACCATACCTTGATTCAGTTTGAATATCAGGTATTGGAATTTTCCGTGGAGTATCCCTCTAACAAATGGTGAACCACATTTTAAAAAAAAACATTGGGGGTTAATTTCCATTCAAATGTTTTATAAGCCTCATGGATTGTGTAACTACCACGCCTTGTATCCCCATCTTGGAGTATCTATACCTTATTTCTAGTGAATGAATCTTGCTTGAAGGATTATCCACAGTAAGTATGGGTAGTCTTTGATCATAAATACTTGTTTCTCCCGTATTTGTGTAGATTATGGATATTGCTTGCATTGCATTGGGATCTTGCCAAAAGTGGTGAGATTTTGTCCATATTACTTTAGAGAAGTCATGGTTCATGAGTTGGTATTTGCTTCCAAGAGTCTTCCTAGAGATTTCAATTTTGTTGTATTTTATCTCCCAGAAGTTGTTATGATGTATTAGATTCAAGTGATATTTGGTGTGGTTCCAAATTAAGGGATACATATAGCAAGTTATTCTAACATAAATGTTCATGCTCATCAATCCCTTGAGCATATTTCGTTCACAAGATTCCCTACATGCGATTTAAATAAAATAAAATATATTATTTATTTGACGCTTTAATTACAAAGAGTAGCACTAGTATAAATAAAATGGAGCACAAGAGTTGCAACTCTTTTATCATGAATTGGTGACGCTCGACTCAATTAATTAATGATTTAGTTATATTACATGTCATCTTTTCCTAAAATGCTTCGTCCTTGAAGCATAGGTAAAGACAAACGTTTCGATCTAAATTCCCCATTCTCCTAGGTGGCCTCATGATCTGGGAGGTTCTTCCACTTGATAAGATACTAATTGACACTAAATGTGAATTAAGGACCTTGGTTTTGTATTTTAAGATACCTTTAGGAATCAATACTAGCATCCCTTCTTTATAAAAAACGGGTAAGTATGTTTGTATATGAGTAGATGGATCCATTTTTTTCTTCAAACATGAAACATGGAAATTTGGAAAACAAAATGTATCCTCCCCTTGTTAGGGATATCTAGGGTGTAATATACTCAACCTACTTGTTTTATGATTCGGTAAGGACAATAAACTTGTCCACAAGATTATGTTTCTTGTAGTTTTCGAGCAAGTTATGTTTGTTCGAATGGAGTCGTACGAACACCCAACCCCCAATATCAAATTCATGGTTAGTCCTCTTCGTGTTGGCTTGTTGTTTGATTATACATAGGATCTCATCAGAAGTATCTAAGTAGTTTTTCACAACACACATCTTGAAATTGGTGACAACATAGTCCTTAATTAATGGTGGTGTGCAATGATATAAGGCTTCAAATGGATCCATTTTGGCCAAAGTATGATATGTCATATTATACCACTATTCTTCCAAATGTAACCAATTATACCATTGAGTGTGACGATCATTTACAAAATTCATCAAGTACCCTTTAGGGAATTTATTTACCACTTTAGTTTGTCAATTTATCTAGAGATGGTATGAAGTACTCATTTTAAATTTGGTACCAACCTGGTGGAATAACTCCTTCCAAAAGCTATAGGAGAATTTGGGATTCTTATTGCTGACAATAACCATGGGGAACCCATGGAGAATATATCTATATATATCTATATCTATATCTATATATATATATATATATCAACAACTTTACTAGCTTTAGATTTGGATGATATTCCAATGAAGTGATCATATTTGGTGAAAGTGATTAATTTTTTCCACCACATTGTGGATTCCTCCTCTTCTATTACATGCTTATCTATCATTCTTATGGTTGGAATATCTTAATTGGATATCTTCCATCTTTTCTACAAACCTAGAGAAAATTTCATCTATCTTGCAGAGTCCTCCTTTGTCTCCCTCAAGGCTTGTTATGATGTTAAATCTCCTTCAATTATTAGTAAGTTGCAAGTGTTCAAATAATACCGGGAATTTACACATAGTTCGAACACTTAAGCAACTGCTCACACAAATATATTAAAGATAGGCACACCAATGTATTACAAATTTAAAATACTTAGAGGGAAATATTCCATGAATCCAACCAAATCGACCACTTGAGGCAATATATTAAAGCAAAATTAAAATATTTTACATATGAGTTTCTCAAAATTGATCATCAGAAAATGAGCCTCCATGCTCTTTAAATATAGATCATGGAATAATCAGATGTTAATACATATATGAATATAGCCGTTGCTATTGAGTAGGAGATGAACCCACCAGATCACTTTATGCCTAGAACATATCATGACCATTAGATTACACCAACATAGATCCATATTAAACCCGGATCTATCAATCTCTGAGAGGGATCCAATTTTTTGAGGTGTAATTTATTTATCTTATGTTTTTTAAACATTTGGAAAAAATTTACAGCTCAAGAAATTATCCGGATTTAAGAAGGATCTATGTTGGTTATTTTTTAATTTTATGAGCGGAGATGGATTTTTTTAATTACTTTACATTTGGTTTTAATTTTTATTTTATAAGCCGACATTATTTTTTTAATTACCTTTTATTTTTTGTAATGCTACATAACGTTACATTACGTTATTGCGCTGAGAGGCGCTCTACAGCTCAGTATGGGGGAAATCTTGTAACATTATGTAACGTTACATAATGTTACATAAATGTCGGCCATACAAATTAAAAATAAAAATTATCCTCCAAAAAAATGTCGACCACAAAACAACCTAATATGGGGGAGATGTTGTAATGTTCCGACATAACAAAACAATAAAACATAAATAATTAATTATCTCGGTGAGAAAAACAACACAATACGAGGGAGATGTTGTAATGTTCCTACTTAACAAAATAATACAAAATAAAAATTGAATTATCCGCAAAAAAAATGTTGGTGATGCACATGGTTTTAAAACCATGTGCAAGGCCTCCTAAACAACCCATGGTTTTATTGTACGTGGTTTACGATGGCCTTGCAAATGGTTTTAAAACCATGGGAAAGGCCTCCTAAACAAGCCATGGTTTTATTGTACATGGTTTAGGAGGTCGTTGCAAATGGTTTTAAGACCATGTGCAAGGCCTCCTCAACAACCCATGGTTTTAGGAGGGCCTTGCACATGGTTTTAAAACCATGTATGGGGGAGATGTTGTAATGTTATTTCCTAACAAAATAAAAAATATTATATGTTGGCCATAGATAGTATTAAATATTAATAATAAAAATATTATATGTCGACCTTAAATAAAAAGATGATGTGTCTTTTGGTCTGAATCACACTAAAGATGATGGTTGAGTGCAATACTTAAGAAGAGGTTTGCACCTCCAAAGATTTGATCCCTCTTGATGCTTGATAGATCCTAGGATTTGGATCTGTGATGGTGTTATGTGACAACATCTCACATATACTGGGATGTAGAGCACCTTGCTACTCTTGGTGCAATAAGTAAAAATGCATACTAAAGAAACACAATTTGACTAAAGACACATTAGACCAAGTTGATATTTCTTAACTCCTAAGTGGACAAATATCCTAACAATAGGGAGCATTTGGGGGTATAATATGGAAACTATTAAGGAAAGATTCCTTGTTTCAGGGGTTTGTCTCCCTATAAAAATTGGTGAGGGATCCAAAGTTAGATGCTTGAATAATATTGAAGTGAGATGATATGGACCATATGGAAGTTCATGGCATCTTCCAGAGAGTCTGTAATGAATGAAGAGTTAGTGTCAACGTTTCGATCCATGCATGGCTCATCTTCAGGACAACAGCGATGCTTGGGAGGTTGTTCATCCTTCAGTGATATATTAATACAGAAAACCCTTTTTGGGATGGTTCCCACTAGGATTTTGGGTGATTTTAGTTTGTAGGTAGTTTTAAGGTTTAATTGTTTAAGTTTTAGTTCCATTTGATTATTATTATTATTAATTTTTGTTTTTTATTAAAACCTAATTATTAATTTTTATTAAAAATTAATTATTAATTTTTATTAAATTTATTAAAACTTGATTATTAATTATTAGTTGTTAATTAATTTAACTAGCTAATTATTTATTTAATTTGAATGTACTTCTATTTTAGTATGTGTTTGAATTTATATTTTAATTATAATTATAATATTAATTCTAGTTTTTTATTTGATTTGGAAGTTGTTAAATTGATAATATGAATAAATTTTGGATTCCAAAGAATTGCTATTCCTCCTCAAGAATCCTTGCATACATAGGTCAATTCCCATGCCAACCCACCAAATATTTAGAGAAAGTTATTGAACATAAACCTCCAATCACTTGGTTTCCTAAATGAAAAGGATGCCATGGTTTTCCTTTATTATTTTTATCTTTGATATGATTTTGTTTCCTGGAAAAATTGAGTTTGCTTATATTTCATGACATATTTTGCATAATTAAACTTGGTTTGGGTCAAGGAGATAATTTTTCCTAAGATCCATGGCTTGCCCTGAGTTGATGAGGTATTCTCGTTCCTCCTATAATTTGTCTTTATTATTCTTTATGCCCCTTGGATTCTTTGAGACGTTCTTAGTAGGTTTTAGAAAGGAGACTTGTATACCTAGGTTGCCCAGTGGGTTGGAGGTGGTCTTATTGTTTTCCATCTTTGGAGCTGATTTGAAAGTTTCCTTGTAAATTTTTCCTAGCTCTTCTAATAATAGGCACTTGTTGTAATATTTATGAAATAGTGAGGCTAAAAGGGAGTGATCAATAACTGCTTTTACATCTTTGTTTGTTGCATTGTCGTAACACTGTATTCGTTCTTTTAGAATTTTGTCTTATCTAAGAGTTATTAAGGGAAGAGGTCATAGTATTACTTAGCCTTAAAGGCTAATGCATGGATCCTCATTTTCCTTTTGTGCAAGTGAACGAGATCATCCTTAATTTTTTCTAAGGAACAAATCCTAACTACAAGGCATTAAACAACATAAGAAAAGGTGACCACCAAGGTTTTGAAAGCAACCTAAACCCTAACCTAATTTTAATAGAAATTCATACTATATACCATTCCATATCATATGCCTTGAAGTATATCAACCTTGGATAAACCTAAGTGTAAGACATATCACAAAACAATATGATAAATCTGAACTATACCATATGTTATAAACCCCATAGTGGGGACACTATGCAAAAGAGTTTGGTCTTTAAATATGATGCGACGATTCACTTAAACTTTGAAAAAAAGGATGGTGACAACGATAAGAAAAGGACATGAAATAAATTGGTCTACGTACAGGCCATGTGGTAATATTGAAAACTCCACTTGGTGGCCATTGAGGATGATGCAAAAACCCAGGGTTTTAATGCATCTCGTTAAGCCTGTAAGGTCTTTCATTGAGGTTCTATTTGGGGTTTATTGTTCTTCATTTTACATATTCGGTCTCTGGTGGTTCGACCTTGTAGTTCCTCTGTCCAAAGATGGTGAAACTGTGACTCTCGGCCCTCAACACCTTGTTAACCTAACTGAGAAGGAACATTATGCTGGTGAGGCTCGTTACAACGGCATTGTTGTTTCTCTAGCTACAATTTTAAGCCCAGTGATAGGTAAAAACTTTCTCTGTGATTTATATTATGCTTTATTTTTGTTTACAGCATAGTTCAAAACCCATATTTGACTTCTTGTCTTGTATGTGTAAGAAACATCTTAATAGGTTCTCAACTTGACTAGTTATAAGGGTTTTCGTGGTTGCGGTTCGGGTAAGACTTATACCTCGACCTCCATGGTTCTATGATCTAATTTGAAAATCTTAAGGCATGATCTGGGTGCCCCTCCTTACGTTGGTTGTTGGTGAAAGTGATGAACCCCCCTTTGGTAGCCATGAGTCGTTTTTGTATTTGAAATATTGTAAGGGATAACCTTTTTCTGCGTGGAGTTGTATAGACTATGCCACATCCACCATTTATGTTTACGTTGTTACTATATTATTTTGATAAAGGTTTTTGCAAGAACTCGTGAGGACTTATATACGCCTTACTTAATCCTTGTAATACTGTAACTTCTTGTTATTTAAAACATTGTCACTCTCTGCAATAGATATTCTCTATTTCGATTATCTAGTTTGTTTGGCGTTTTCTTTTACAATTTGTAAACGTTATAATAGCGTGGTTGTGAGGCCTTTATACTGTCTTGTTTCGTTTTAAAAAGGGTTGTAAGGCCACTGTCAGTGATATCTATTGTTATTTGAATCAAGAAATGGTTTTTCTTATAGTTTAAAAGACCCATGAGGATTTTAATGTTTATAAACATGCCATAGTAGAACTGTAGCTTTGTTCTGTATATTATTGTACTCTATTTGATTGTTAGATACGTATAAGGCTCAGTCATGACATATTGATTGCTTGTGATGTATAAGATCAGCTTTAAAATAATTTGAGGTTTTCGTTGTTTTTATAAAACCATAAATACGACCATAAGGATTTGTAAGACTGTAATGTAAGTGGTTGTGAGGCATTTTACCCTAAGAACTTGTTTTGGAAAGAAAAATACTAGGCCATAGAGCCACTGTAAAAACGAATTTATTGTTTATATTTTATGGACAAGGTTTTGAGAAGAGTCGTAAGCATCTGTCAAAACATTCTCGTAAATAAAAGAAATTGTTACATAATTAAAAATAATAAGTTAGGATGACTCTACTCTTTTCTGTTTATAGCTTAATGTGTTGTTGGAAAATATATTTAGAGGATTCGATATTTGATTGTTTGAATAACAAGAAATGAGTAATTAAAAATAAAATCGTGAGGCTCTTGTAAAAAGGATTCATTATTTCTTAGTGGAAAATACAGATCTTTAAAGTAAAATAATTAAGCCCTAAGGTTGTCGCATCTTTGTTCTGTAATGATAACATTACAGATGATAATGCCAAAACGACTTACAACCTAGAGCTGCAGCCTGTCGATAATATCTATTTGGTATTTAAGGATTTATGTTTTTACAAGAATCTGGCCTTGTCGCCTTAATAGGAAAGATTTTGTAGTGTGATCTGAAACCTAGCTCAGTTATTAATTTGATTTAAAGTTTTGACTTATCTATTGTATTTAGGGTTTTGGATCTGAAAAAGGTGGTTTACTTAAAAGATTCCAACTTGAACTTAATAAGTTTAACCTGCGTAAAAACGTATATACTATGTGTATTTTATTATAGGCTTAAACCCTGAGTAAGTTTAGCATAAGCACAATTTTTTTTGTTTAAATTAAGAAATTATGAAGCTAGCTTATGAATTATGTACTAGTTTTATCCTTATTAGGATTTATGAGTTATATATATATATTTTACTTATATGTCTATGTATTGGATGTATATTTTATAGTAGACTTTGTACTTGTTATGAATATTATAAGAACCTTTGTAATAGGTCTTATAAGGTGTTTTCAAAAGTCTTCACTGAAAATCAACTGTTATGTTCTTTAAACCCTAGACTAAACAAAGGTTGATCACTAGAATTATTAATAAATTACATTAAGAAGAACTGAGATAGAAGAACTTATGATTAAAATTCCAAGAGCAGGAAATAGTATCGTTTTAAGCTAAAACTAATTTAACAGAAGAGCTTAGACTAATTTCAGATTTCTTCTCTTTAGAAATAGTAAAGATTAATTTCCAAAATCTCTCTAGTTGATAAGAATTTTTCAAATAGGAAGTACATATAAGAATAATAAACTATGAATATAAGAGTTGCAGATATTGAGCATACTTCCAAAATACAAACATAGAATTAAATCACCATTAAATAACAACAATTAGAACTTGGATCATGTGCAGAAGGGGACAAACACCCAAAGGAGACTATTCCAGCCAACCTTCTCCTAAAGTAGCCAAGATTAATTTCTTAGGGCCCACGATCCTGTTCACTGAACCACTAGGATGAATATCATAGGATAAAATCCCACACAACAAACTTGATGTAACTTAGCACTCAATACCAGACTTAACTCAGCAATTCCACTTTATCTATCCCCTCATCAAATTCCTTGTGTGCCTAACTTTTTTTCCAGTTTACAGCAATCACAAGGTATATTCTCTTGGAAACAGAATGAGTGGTGAGCCTCCTTCTCAATTTGATGGTATTTATAAGATTGCCTAAGTATTTGGGTCAGTTTTGGAATTCAATGAGCCACTAGCTTAGCTCCCCCTCTCAGGCAACATGACCACATTTTTAGGGATTATGCTTCCTGCAACAACTATAAAGTGAAATGCTAGTGTTTCCACTTGTCAACCAGCCTTCTACAACTACTCATTCCTCCTAGTGGGTCAATGCACACTCATTTAACAGTCTCCCTTGGATAGGTGACTCTTCTATTTAATTATTAAAATAAATAATTCTTCAATTACAGTCATCCTTAACCAACTTAGTCATAAAGATTTACAATAAATTTAGCATAATGTTTTCTGAAATAAATAATAAATATTTATTTTTCAGTTCTAGGTTACAAACCCCCCCCTTAAGCTCAAAATCGTCCTTGATGTTGCTTAAGTTTATTTAGAATCCTCCTGGAATAGAGCTGCATATGCCACCCACATGTCGCTCTCCAATTTCTAGGTTGCTTCATTTGGACTAAGGTGTTTCCATTGCACCTTTACCTGTCCAATGGTGCGAATCTAGAGAAAAATTTCCCTATTGTCGAGAATAGAGCCCGACTCTACATGAAAATATCCTTCGGGTTGTACCCAAATCACATTCCAATCGATCCCATGAGTAGCATTGTGTACATACTTATTCAAAATAGAAATATGAAATACACTATGTATTCTAAGATTTGGTGGCAAATCTAACTAGCATGCCACTAGCCCTACTCTTGCTAATATTTCGGACGGTCTGCAATACTTGGGTGCTAATTTATAACAACTCCCTAGTTTAAAGGAGCTCTTTCTGGGTTTTGCCTTAACAAATACATGCTCACCACCTTGGAATTCCTTCAGAGTTTTTTAAGGTCAGCATGACTCTTTTGTCTGTCTTGAGCAATTTTCAAATTGCTTTGTACCTGTTTCACTGTTAATTCCAGTTCTTTTAACAAGTTAGTTCCTAACATTAATATTTCTACTAGATTACTCCATGTAATAGGAGTGCTACACTTTCTACCTTATAATATTTCAAAAGGACTAATCTTTGTTGAAGCTTGATAATGGTTATTATATGCAAATTCAACTAAGTGCAAAAAATCTTCCCACTTCTTGGGATAATCTCTAACATACATTCGTAACATGTCTTCTAGTACTTGATTGACTCTTTCTGTTTGTCCATCCGTTTACGGATGATAAGCAGTACTGAAATTCAATTTAGTATTTAGTCCTTTAAATAAAGATTTCCAAAAATTACCAATAAACTTAGAATCTCTATCTGAAATTATAACCTTCGGAATTCTATGTAAACGAAAGATTTCTTTAATGAAAATGTCAGCAATGTTAGCAGCTTTATGAGTTCTTTTAAGGAGTATGAAGTTTGTTTCCTTATTTAGTTTGTCCACAACTACCATTATTGAATTATTTTGTTTCTGGTTTTTAGGTAAGCCAGTTATAAAATCAAGACCGATGACTTCCCATTTGCAATTTGGAATTGGTAATGGTTGTTAAAGACCTGTTGGGTGTTGATGTTCAGATTTAACTTGCTAACATTCTATACACTTGGCTATAAATTTAGAAACTTCATTTTTCAAATTAGGAAAAAAAAATTATTTTCTCAGCATTGTTATCATCTTTTAATACCCTGGATGTATGGAATATGGAATTTTGCGTATTTCATTCAAAATCAACAGTTTAACTTTCGATATGTTAGGCACATAAAGTCTGTTTTTATACAACATTAAGATTCTTTCATTTAAACTGTAATATGTATTTATATTTAGATACATTATGAGTTACAATTTCTTTTAAACTTTGGTATTCTATGTCCAGTTTTATTCCTTCTTCCAATTTATCCTCTAATTCGGTTTTATAGCTGGTAATGGCAGCTACAAAACTTGTTACTGCATATTTTCTTAAGGCATCAACCACTTTATTTTCTTTCCCTTTAATATGTTTGATTTCAAAATCATACTCGCTAAGGAAAGCTAACCATCTAGCCTGCCTTGCATTTAGAATTTGTTGGTCAAACAAGTATTTTAGGATTATGTTATCAGACATTAGCAAGAATCATTTACCCATTATATGATGGTGCTACATTTTTAAAGCATGGATTATGGCCGACAACTCTAGGTCATAAGTCGCATCATTCTTTTCATGTGTTTTTAACTTTCTCGATTCATACGCAATTACATGACCTTCTTGTGTTAATACTCCACCCAAACCTTCGTTGCATGCATCAGTGCATACGGCGAAATATTTGTCTCGATTTGTTATTTTTAGAATGGGTGCAGTGGTTAATAATCCTTTTAATTTATTAAAAATTTATTCGCATTTTTTATCCAAGACAAATTTCTTTCCTTTTTTCTATAATGATGTTATAGGATTTGCAATTTTTGAAAATCCTTCTATAAATTTTTTGTAATAACCTGTTATTCTTGTAAATGACCATACATCAGTTACGTCCTTGGGAACAAGCCAATCAATTAATTTCTTTTATCTTATCTGGGTCTACCAATATTCCTTCTTCAGATATTACGTGCCCTAGATATTGTATCTTATCTTTATAAAATTCACACTTACTGAACTTAGCATATAGTTGATGATTTCTTAAAACTTGTAGTATTATTTGCAAGTGTTTGTCATGTTCTTCTTTTGTTTTAGAATAAATTAATATATCATCAATAAATATGACTACAAATTTTTCTTAAGTATTTACTTAGGAAAGCTTTCATTAAGCACATGAAAGTTGCTGGAGCGTTAGTTAGCTCAAAGGGAATAACCACAAAATCATAGTGCCTATATCTAGTTCTGAACGCGGTCTTGAATATATCTTCGTCTTTTATTTTGACTTGATGATATCCAGATCTCAATTCCATTTTTGAAAATATCGTCGCTCCTTGTATCTGATCAAACATATCATTGATGCGAGGCAGATGATGCCTATTTTTAATTCTCATTTTATTCAGTTGATGGTAGTCTATACATAGACGTAATGTACCATTTTTATTCTTAATGAAGAGGACTGGTGCTCCCCAAGGGGATACACTTGGTATTACATAGTTTTTGTCTATTACTTCTTGTAATTGTAATTTTAATTCGTTCAATTCCAAGATTTTCATTTGATAAGGAGCCTTCAAATTAGGTACCACTCCTGGTACTAATTCGATTGTAAAATCTAGATCTCTCTTTGGAGGTAATCCTGAAATTTCTTCCGGGAAGACATCTGAGAAATCTTGTAGGATTGGATTATCATCAAATATCAGCTTATGTTCTTTACCAAATTGTTCATTATTTATTATGTGTACAACAAAGACTTTACAACCTTTTCTTACAGTTGTTTTCATCTGTAAGGCTGATATTTGTCTCACATAAATTTTTCTAGGTATTCATGTGACTGTAATCATTTCTCCTTTATCATTTAAACAAGTAAAAGTTTTCTGAAATCAGTTTAAAATTGTTTGATGTCTTTCCAGCCAATCCATACCTATTAGGACATCATAAGATCCTAAAGGTAATACATTTAACTTGACTTGAGATTTAAACTGACTCATAAGCAAATCACAGTTTTCAAAATAATTAATCACTTTCCTTTTAGTTTCGGTAGCTAAATGGACCAGCCAATATTTTTTAAACTTTTTCAAAGATAAATTACATTTCTTCACTATTCTAGGTGATATGTAACTCAAACTAGCACCGGGATAAATCAGAATGGAAACATACTGGTTTTGTATCATACCTTGCACTTCCACCATGGAAGTCTAGTGATCCTCTTATCGGTTCTCCAAGGCTGCATTTATTCTGGGAATTTCATTTGCCACATCTCCAACTATTTTCTCTTCCTGAATGCTATGCACGTTGTTGAAGTTATCTTTTCTGTTTGGACAGTACTTGGCATAATGCAGTCCTTGACATTCCCGACACTTGACAGGTTCCTTATGTTCATTATTTTTAACAAAATTGTTAGGCATATCCCTGCCTTTTGGCGTTGTAGTATTTTGTTGTACTTTATTTTTAAAATATGATCTTTGATAGTTATTCTTGGATAAATTATGAGAATTATTCCCAAAACTCTTATTTGACTTAAACCCTTTTCTTTTCTGGTCAAAGTGACTTGTTCTCTTATTGTTCCAGTTAGGTAAAGTTTCTCTTTTTTTACTCTGTTCATAACAGAAGCCATCATTTCTCATTGCCTCTTCAAGGGTTTTTGGGTTATCAAACTCAATTCTATCCTTGAAGCTAGTGTGAATACAACTTAAAAATCTTAGTATTTTAGGCTTTTCATCAATTATGTAAGGTACATATCTTAATAGACTCAGAAATTTGCTACTTAACTCGTTCATTGACATTGAACTAAATTTTAGTGCATAGAATTCTTTAGCTCTTTCCTCGTAGTACTGTTCAGATAAAAACTTCTTTTTAAAATACTTTTTAAGGATTCTCCAGGTTAAGTACTTCTCCTTAATATTTTGAACTCTTTTTATTTCTTGCCACTAGATGTTAGCTTTTTCGGTTAGGTTGTAGATAACCATCTAGGCTTTCAGTCTATTAGAGTAGTTATAAATCTGAAAACATTTCTTCATTCCTGACAAACAAGCGTCGGCCTCTTCACCTTTTTCTACTTCTCCGTTAAACATGGGAGGAGTTATTTTTTTAAATTCCCTAGAAATTTCTTCATAGGGTTATACTTCCTTCTCCTAGGTTTACGATCACTTTCACTACTGTCACTTGCGTATTTATACCTTCCCTTATGTGACCTTGCATTAACCTCTGAATAATATTCACTATCAGAATATTTTGCTTTCTTTCCTTTAGTTTTGTAGGACATGGTTTCAGAATCAGTTTCATAGATGTGTCTTTTATCTTTTCCTCTGTTATGTATTTTGTCTAATAACATTTTATTCAGTTCCATAATTCTTTCATTATCTATTTTTACAATTTGTAGTTCATCATTTAACTCTTTAACTGTTTGTAGTAATTATGAAGGTGGATTATTCAGTTCTACATAAATGTTGTCTGGATTGTTGTTTTGGGATCCATTTTCAGTAGATGCTTCAACACCTTCTATTTTCCTGCAAAACAAATTTTATATTTCTGTACATAAATAAATGTAAAATATGATAAGTATATTTGTTTCTTGTTTTCATGCGAGTGATCCAATCAGACCTAGTGTTTGTGAACTCGCTTTGATACCACATGTAAAATCCCAAAAAAATCATAAATAAATAAAAGTTTTATTTACCATATGTAACTATGAAAAGTTCCTAGGAATAAATCTAAGAGATGTTAAACTTCACTCTTTCTCTGTTGTGTCGATAATTAACAATGTATTTAAATGAATTGCAAGACTCATGTGATTATGTTTTAGTGGTTTTTTCAACGACATGCATATTTTTACGACATTATGTTGATACAATGTCATGCATTCAGGTTGATACTAACTTGTGGTTCTAACTTCTTTTACATCTTTGTTTGTTTCATTGTCGTAACACTGTATTCGTTCTTTCGAAATTTTGTCTTATTTAAGAGCTATTAAGGGAAGAGGTCATAGTCTTACTTAGCCTTTAAGGCTAACGCATGGATCCTCATTTTCCTTTTGTGCAGGTGAACGAGATCATCCTTAAGTTTTGCTAAGGAACAAACCCTAACTATGAGGCATCAAACAACATAAGAAAAGGTGACCACCAAGGTTTTGAAAACAACCTAAACCCTAACCCAGTTTTAACCGAACTTCATACTATATATCATACCATATCATATGCCTTGAAGTATATCAACCTTGGATAAACCTAAGTGTAGCATATATCACAAAACAATACGATAAATATGAACCATACCATATGCTATAAACTCCAAAGTGGGGACACTATGCAAAAGAGTTTGGTCTTTAAATATGATGCGACAGGTGACTTAAACTTTGAAAACAAGCATGGTGACAACAATAAGCAAAGGACATGAAATAAATTGGTCTACATACAGGCAATGTGGTCATATTGAAAACTTCACTTGGCGGCCATTGAGCATGATGCAAAACCCTAGGGTTTTAATGCATCTCGTTAAGCGTGTAAGGTATTCCGTTGAGGTTTTGTTTGGGGTTTACTGTTCTTCATTTGACATATCTGGTCTCTAGTGGTTTGGCCTGGTAGTTCTTCTATCCAAAGATGGTGAAACCGTGATTCTCAGCCCTCAACGCCTTGTTAACTTGACTGAGAAGGAACACTATGCTAGTGAGGCTCATTTCGACGGTGTTGTTGTTTCTATAGCTATGATTTTAAGCACAACAATAGGGAAAAAATTTCTCTGTTATTTCTATTATGCTTTCTTTTTGTTTACATCATAGTTCAAACCCCATGTTTGACTTCCTTGCTTGTATGTGCAAGAAACATCCTGACAGGTTCTCAACTTGACTGGATATAAGCATTACCGTGGTTGTGGTCTGGGTAAGACTTATACCTCGACCTTCATGGTTATGTGGTTTGATTTGAAAATATTAGGGCATGATCTGGGTGCCCCTCCTTACGTTGGTTGTTGGTGAAAGTGATGGACCCCCCTTTGCTAGCCGTGAGGTGATTTTGTATTTGAAATATTCTAAGGGAAACCCTTTTTTGTGTGGAGTCATATAGACTATGCCACATCCACCATTTATGTTTACGGTGTAACTATATTAGTTTGACAAAGGTTTTTGCAAGAACCTGTGAGGACTTATACATGTCATACTTATTCCTTGTAATATTGTAACTTCTTGTTATTTAAAACATTTTCACTCTGTGCAATAGATATTCTCTATTTCGACTATCTACTATGTTTGGCATTTTCTTTTATAGTTTGTATAAGTTATAACAACGTGGTATTGAGGCCTTTATACTGTTTTGTTTGGTTTTAGAAATGGTCATAAGGCCACTGCCAGTGATATCTATTGTTATTTGAATCAAGCAATGGGTTTTCTTATAGTTTAAAAGACTCGTGAGGGTTTTAATGGTCATAAACATGCCATAGTAGAACTGTAGCTTTGTTCTATATATTATTGTACTCTATTTGATTGTTAGATACGTATAAGGATCAATCATGAATTACTGATTACTTGTGATGTATAAGCTTGGTTGTAAAATAATTTGAGGTTGTCGTTGTTTTTATAAAATCCTAAATATGATCATAAGGCTTTGTAAGACTGTAATGTAAGTGGTCGTGAGACATTTTACCCTAAGCACTTGTTTTGGAAAGAAAAATACTGGCCATAGAGCCACTTTCAAAAAGCATCTACTGTTTATATTTTATGGACAAGGTTTTGAGAAGAGTCGTAAGCCTCTATCAAAACATTCCCGTAAATAAAAGAATTTGTTACAGAATTAAAAATAATAAGCCAGGATGGATCTTCTCTTTTCTGTTTATAGCTTAATGTGTTGCTGGAAAATATATTTAGAGGATTCGATTTTTGATTTCTTGAATAACAAGAAATGAGTAATTAAAAATAAAATCGTGAGGCTCTTGTAAAAATGATTTATTGTTTCTTAGTGGAAAATACAGATGTTTAAAGTAAAAGAATTAAGCCATAAGGTTGTCGTGTCTTTGTTCTGTAATGATAACATTATAGATGATAATGCCAAAATAGCTTACATCCTAGAGCTACAGCCTGTCGATAATCTCAATTTGGTATTTAAGAATTTATTTTTTTACAAGTATCTGGCCCTATCGCCTTAATAGGAAAGATTCATGTAGTGAGATCTGAAGCCTAACTCAGTTATTAATTTGATTTAAAGTTTTGGCTTATCTATTGTATCTAGGGCAGTGGATCTGAACAAGGTGGTTTACTTAAAGATTCCATCTTGAAGTTCATAAGTTTAACCCAAGTAAGAACGCATATACTATGTGTATTTTATTATAGGCTTAAACCCTGAGTAAGTTTAGCATAAACACTGTTTTTTTTGTTTAAATTAAGAAATTATGAGGTTAGCTTATGAATTTTGTACGAGTATTATCCTTATTATGATTTATCAGTTAGATATATATTTTTACTTATGTCTCTGTATTGGATGTATATTTTATAATAGACTTTATACTTGTGTAATAGGGCTTATAAGGTGTTTTCAAAAGTCTTCACTGAAAATTAACTGTTATTTTTTTAAACCCTTGACTAAACAGAGGTTTACCACTGGAATTATTAATAAAGTATATTAAGAAGAGCTAAGATAGAAGAACTTATGATTAAAATGCCAAGAGAAGGAAATAGTATCGTTTTAAGCTAAAACTAACTTTACAGAAGAACTTAAACTAATTTTAGATTTCTTCTCTTTAGAAATAGTAAGGACTAATTTGCAAATGCTCTGTAGTTGATAACAAATTTTTAGATAGGAAGTACATATAAGAACAATAAACTATCAATATAAGAGTCACAGATACTGAGCATACCTCCAAAATATAGACATAGAATTAAATCACCATTAAATAATAGTAATTGCAACTTGGATAATGTGCGGAAGGGGACAAACACCCAAAGGAGATTGTTCCACCCAACCTTCTCCTGAAGCAATCAAGATTAATTTCTTAGGACCCCTGAGCCTGTTCACTAAACCACTAGGACGAAGATCACTGGATAAAATTCCACACAGCAAACTTGTTGTAACTTAGCACTCAATAACAGACTTAACTCAGCAATTCCACTTTAGATATCACCTCATCAAATTCTTTGTCTGCCTGACTTTTTTTTTTTCCAGTTTGCAGCAATCACAAGGTACATTCTCTTGGAAACAGAATGAGCGGTGAGCCTCCTGCTCAATTTTTATGATATTTATAAGATTTCCCAGGTATTTGGATAAGTTTTGGAATTAAATGAGCCACCATCTCAGTTCCCCCAATCAGGGAGCATGACCTCATTTTTAGGGATTATGCTTCCTGGAACAACTAGAAAGTGAATTGCTAGTGCTACCACTTGTCAATCAACCTTCTATAGCTGCTCATTCCTCCTAGTGGGTCAATGAACACTCATTTAACAGTCTCCCTTGGATATGTATCTCTTCTATTTAATTACAATCATCATTGACCAACTTGATCATAAAACTTTAAAATAAATTTAACATAATATTTTCTGAAATAAATAATAAATATTTATTTTTCAATTTTAAGTGTGTTACAATATTTTTATAAACTCAACATTATACGTTTAAAATCAACTCATTTATAATTTTTTATTTAACTAGCATGCCTAACGAAAATATAAATCTTTTAATTTTTTATTTGACTAACATATACAACGAAAATATGAATTTCTAATAAAAACTTGTACTCCTTTTGTATGGGTATCAACATGTGTACATTTCTTATTCGATGAAAGGCATTTCCTTTTAGACTCTTTTGAATGTGCATTGTATTGTGGTCATTTTTCCTTTTGGACCATTATCGATGTACATTTTGCACTATTATCAATGTACGTTGTATTGTGAGATTTAAAGGAAAAACAAATCCAAATGAAAGGAGAAAGAAGTGGAGTGAGAATTCTTATGATTGGTTTTATCTAATCATTACTTTTTTATTATACCCACCGTCGGCAGGTTATATAGCTATCGGCTGGTCTTCAAAATCAATTTGACTTTATATTACCAAAAAATTTTAATATAGTTTTCAAATTTTTTATGGTAATTTTATATTTAATATATTATTTTAAAAATAAAAAAATTAATTTTGAATTTTAGAAATTCTTTATTCTTATTTTTTCATTGGTTAAGTACATTGAATAGACTAAATACCCTTGCTGTGAAAATTAATTGTCAGAGTTAAAAATATAATTAAAATTTTATAATTTTCTATTTTATAAAAAATTGACACTTGTCAACACAATTAAGAAACCTAATAAATAAAACAAGGACCATGGCAGTGAAGTGGGGTATATGACGCTGACTGCAATTAATGATGTCAGGGCATTCAATATTCAGGGATGTGTATTACCAGGGCATTCAATATTCAGGGATGTGAATGGCTTCTGGCGACTGTGTTTCTGCATGGCGTCAATGGCCTATCTATGTTGCACTGGCCCGTGCCGCTCTTTGTGCTGTTGTGGTCTCCTGGTTCAGCCCTGGGGGCTGTGCATGGGCTGGAAGATGCAAGAAAGGGTTGCGGCCTATTCCTGGTCCTAGAGGATGGCCTGTAATTGGAAGCCTCATGGATATGAGTGTTGGTCTTGCTCATCGTAAGATTGAATGTCTGGCTCGTCTTCATGGTGCCAAGAAGCTAATGGAGTTTAGCTTGGGAGATACTCCTGCTGTTATTACGTCGGATCCTGAAGTTGCTAGAGAGTTGCTGTGCTCACCTCATTTTGCTAACAGACCCCTCAAGCAATCAGCACAACAGTTATTGTTTGGGAGAGCTATTGGTTTTGCTCCCAATGGAGACTACTGGAGGTTGTTAAGGAGAATTTCTTCTGCTCATCTCTTTGCTCCTCGCAGAATCGCTGCGCATGAAGCTGGGCGTCAAGCTGATGCTCTTGAAATGCTCTTTGATATCCAAAATGAGTACAAGTCTAGTGGGGTTGTCAGGCTTCGAGGACACCTTCAAGGAGCTGCGCTGAACAATATCATGGGAAGCGTCTTTGGAATGAGGTTTGCTATGAGTTCTGAGAATGAAGATGTCAAGAACCTTCGAGAGATGGTTGATGAAGGATTCAAGCTATTGGGTGCGTTTAACTGGGCTGATCATCTTCCATGGCTGCGGTTCTTGGACCCTCTTCGAATCCATGCTCGTTGTTCTAAGCTGGTGCCGCGAGTGAAAAGTTTTGTGAAAAATATCATCGAACAACACCGACGAAGCCCGCGTAAAGAAAGTAGCTTGGATTCTGATTTTGTTTTACGTTTTTCTTTCTTTGCAGGGGGAAGATAAGCTCGATGAAGAGGACATGATTGCAGTTCTCCACCACCTTGCACTGTTTCTTTCTTAAGAACGGTTT
>LPNX010090474.1:368263-445136 GCA_001517045.1 Pseudotsuga menziesii | reverse complement strand
TTTTTTTTTTTTTTTTTTTTTTTTTTTTATTTTTTATTTTTTTTTTTTTCTGTTGAGGTTTTGGCTATATAGTTTGTTTGGATTTTTAAGGTCTCCCCACTCATTAGATTTTGAGTATTCATAATGATGTCTATTTTTTATTTTTATTATTTTGTGTTTGATATGCTTCGAAGGAGATTATATCTTACTGATTCTAACTACCCTTATTATATCCAAAACTATGTATATTATAAAGAGTGGTGCCTTACACTTAATTAAAAAAAATTAAACACGGTTCTTTATAAAAGTCTTAAACTTATTTATGGAAATTCTGAAAGTGTTTAAACTGTTTAGGCCAAACATTTTTAAATGAAAAATTACAAATGTACTTAAAAAAATATTTAAAAAAAGTTACCGACTTGCCTGATTCTAATCCATTCGTTCTCGCCAATTGGCATATTGGCATATTTCCTAGTGAAAATGTATGTAATGTATTAGAGAAAGATGCTAAGACAAAACTTAGGACCGAAACCTTTAATCCAAAAACCAGCTACATTCTTCATCACCATAGACAGGCTCCAAACTATCGATTGATGATATGCGAACCTCATGATTTGGGAAGTTTAGTTTTTAAATTCATACGGATATAACTGATGTAAGGATTTAGAGTTATCTGAATTTGAACAAATTGGAAGCAGTGGAACATGACAAACTCCAAATCCAATCGTCATCGTTTGCAAATTCAATTAATAAATATAAGCCAAAAACCATTATAATTCTTGGCAGAAGAATTCAATAAAATTTTTTTTTTTTGTTTGTAAATTAGTAGGTCCTTCTATTACCATCAATAGCCAAAAAACATACATTTACAAAAAAAATCAAGCCCTCTCATATATGGGAAAACGGGCTTGCAGATCAGACTAGCAGTCTCCCATGAAAAGAAACAAGACTGAACCAGAATGATTGGGAGTTCTCTATAAGTCTCAGAAAAGATTCTTCCATGAAAACATAAAAAGTAACCATTAACAGTAGTATTTTTTAAAACACATAAATACTAAAACAAAGACTAAAAGAATAACATGGCCAATCAAACAATTGTTTATGAATCTCCAACTTCATGCCCAGTCTCTTGGCGAACTTAGCATGACTGTCCAAAATCCTGTGCAGGATGAGCATGATTTTGTCCTGTTGAAGAAGACTTTCACCATGTTGCTCGTCTTTTTCCACTAAATTGTTTCCTAGGATAAATTTCCATGACCATTGTAGCTCCAGGGATTTCTGATACAGAGAAAGTCTTCCTCTGGAGGTGCCAATATTGGGGACTAAATCCTTAAATTCATTTTTTATCTGCTCAGGTCGCAAGCAAATGCCTTCCAACTCCGCCTCTCTCTCCACATTTTGGATGTTGGCTTAGACTAACTTAGAAATTTTCCGTTTATAATGTTTTCTCTTTTCCACAATCATTTTCTAGAAATGGAGAGGCGAACTCATAGGCTTTGGCCTACCAATCCCTGGAGGGAAAGAAACAAAGGAGGAGTTTTCACAGGGAGGCATGATAACAGGCGGGACGACTATCAGCAAGAGCTGAGAAAAAGCAGCTTAATGAAGAAGCTGATCACTAATGCTTTAAAGAAATAACATAAACATAACATTTTCATTATATTAACTTTGTAATATTATGATATCACATTGGATTATTTCATTTAAGAATCTCACTGCTAATGCAGTTAAGAATAAAATAAAATGTTGAACTATCCTTATATATAAATTTGTGAAGAACAACATTTATATATCCGACCATGCTGCTGGAAATCAAGGTTTAAGATAAATGAAAATGGACGGCATAGATCGCATCTCAGAATCGAAATATTTGCTATCTGGGGCGTGTGATAATGAGAAGAGCCATAATGATTAAGCAACATAAGATGAGTATAATCTTTATACGCAGTATGGTAAGGAAGCAGGGGTACTGAAAACAAGGGGATATCGATACCATCATAAGAAGGGATCGATGAAGTGACAAATTTCAAGTCCACACACCATGAGATAACTTGAGGCTGATGGTCACTTCCGCGATTAATATGATGACGCTATAGCAGAAAGGGTCAGTGTAGTTGGCATCTTCACATAAGGAATCAGATCAAGAGGTCACGTGACCGTTCATGTTATCATAATGGAACTCGATGATGATGTGTGTGAGGATTTGATGGACTCATAGTTGAAACTCAATCCCCCAGCTCGTTATAATTCCATAGTAATAGTCGTTCGAAGATATCAAGTGAGTGAATGTTGGTGAAGAACGAGGATGATTAACTATTGTTTTGTTGAGGGTCATGGGGGTCTTGATATCAAATCTATAATTATTATTCTACTTGGGAATTCTTTTCATGCAAAAGCAGGTCCAACCATTGGGGTAAAGATGGTAATTACATTAGGAATACATTGTGATGCCGGTAAGATTAATATTGTCCTAAAAAAGTACAACACTACTATGGAAGCAGTGTTAAGAGTTCTCGGCCCGATGGATATCCACCGAAGCCTTCGAACAAGGTCATAGAGTTAATTAACGCAGTTCATAGTATCCATTGGTAGGAGCGGTCGATTGGAACGAATGCTCGGACTCACGGAGAGGAGATCAGAGATATACGTCGTCACCATCCTTGCTGTAAATTGCTAATTCTAATGAAGGTGATGATGAGTCCAAACAAGTGTTCCGCTAGCATGGCCAAGAGGAAGGATCCAGCATGGGTAGAGGATGACTACAAGCATCCATAAAAAGACAAGAATGACAAGCCCATCAAGGATTTAGTAATGTTGACAAATGAGGTTGTATTCTTGAGGTCTGGAAGCCGAACAGTGTTACCGGGAGATATAGAGACTATCGGGCAAAAAATGAAATACAGAAGGAACATAAACCTTCGCCCCAGTTGTGAACACAGTGAGAATACATTATCAAAAACATAATGAACATAAAAGTTGGAATCAAAACATGCTAGAGCTGCCATCGCCTGAGCATAGAAAGGTCATTGCATGCCCACGTTGCATGTCCCGGTGGGAGGAGAAGCAAGGTGAATGGTTCAAGGTATTACTTGATACTAAGTTTTTATTTCTTGGTTGATTGAAAATATCTATTATACTAAAATACTCTGGACCTCAGCGGAAATATAGGATACCAGGGATGCCAATTCTGTGATATATATTCAATTTTTTTTATTACTTTGAAAGCATGTTCGCTTTGGATACATAAATGTTGTTCTTGATAAATTTAGATATAATCACAGTTCAATATTTTATTTTATTTATAAGGAAATATAGCATGTTCCATGGATACTATTTCCTGATGCATATTCTAAATCATTTTAATTTTGAAACCAGGTTTTCTTTGGGTATATAAATCGTGTTCTTCATAAATGTATATATAATGACAGTTTAGCAATTTATCATTAGAGAGAATTTGAGGTAAAAAATGGGCCTCAAAAGGACCAAAATGTACTATAAAAATCAATCAATTACATTCTAGTATATGACATCACCCCCCATGGTTGAGGTGGCATTGCATGGGTTAAGAATGCTTATTTGTCACATTATCTATGGTGGATGAAAACCCATAGTTAACCAATGTAGTGGTACAAACACTTTTAAGTNAAAAGTCATTTCACACTTTCTCATAAAATAATATTATTGTTATTTTCAAGTAAAGTACTCACAATTCACTTTCTCATAAAATAATATTATTTTCATTTTCAAATAAGTACTCATAATTCATAAAAATGTCTTTTCACATTTTTTAAAATAATATATTGTCATTTTCATGTTTTTTTAATTTTAAATTATATATTCACTCAATTGTATTTAATATCATAATGTCAAACTAATATATATATATATATATATATATATATATATATATATAATCTTATATTTTTAAAATAAATTAAATTCATGAATAACATTAATATGAAAGATGTATGTTAATTATGGATGAGTTCTATATACATATATATATTAAATCATACTCATTCATTTATATCATGTTTGAATATATAAAACAACATGTTTATATGATTATAACTTTATTATAAGAAAAATTTTGACAAAAAATTATTATAATTTTTTAATAGTTAATTTTATAGGATAATATGGAAATTATGTTGTTATAACTAACTAAATATTAATTAATAATAATGTCATTATGATAATAATTATAATAAATGTTATCATGTTAGTTTTAATAATAAAAATATTTTAAAATTTTAATGATTAACAAATTAATAAAATTAATTAAGCCATTTAAATTTAATTTAAAATTATAACATAATGTGTAAAACTCTATTATGATGCGTTTTTAACAAATTAGTAACATTGATTTTTTACATATATATTTTGTATTTATAATTTTTTTAGTTGCAAGGATTGGAAATAATTTTCTTAGATAAGTATTTATATTATAAAAATATTTTCAAAATGTATAAATATTTTTTTAATAATTTATTTTCATTTCTAAAAAATATTAGAATAATTTATGCTTCAACTAATAAATTAAAAGAATTTATATACCACCATTCACCTATTAAGTTAAAATGATATATTATTTATTCACAACTTTTTTATTGTTAAAAATTAATATACATTAAAATCAACTAATAAATTAAAATAATTTATACAAAAGTGTTGAGATATATTATATTATTTGTTATAGATTATATTATATCATTAATATTCACTTAATGAGATATATTATTTGTTAGTAACTTTTTTATTGCAAAAAAAAAATACATAACTTTTTTATTGCTAAAAACAATATACATTAAAATCTTATATACTAATATGGCATATTTTCATAATGTATACATATTTTTTTAATAATTTAAGTAAGAATAAATTAAGTCTTATATTATTTTCTATAAGAGATTTAATTATAACATTCATTTACAATAAAATGAATATATCAAAAAAATTATGATTTTGATATTAATTTATTCTAATAATGTAATAAATATTATAATAATATTGTTAAAATTTTACATATAAATAAATCTCATTAAATCACATTAAAATTAAATTGATGAGGAATGTACTAAATATAAAAAGTCAACATAAATTAAAAAAATAACTCCTAAAAATATTTTTTTTGTTTAATTTCATTTACAAGTTCAAGACAAATAAATGTTAAAAGACAATAATTTTTGGGGGAATTTACAATGAATCTTAGTCACATCATTGTAGAGTTATTTTATTAATTTTATTTATAGGCAATTTAGAAAAGTAACTCAACCATGGTTATTTATATTGTGCATAAAAAGTAGTGTAGGAGGTGAATTGTCATATATACTCACCCCATAAAACCCCTAAGTCATAATATTTTAATATATCCTATATTTTTGTAGTACATCTCTTAGGAGGCCCATTTTTGACCTCAAATTCTCTCTAATGTTTATTTTTAATTGCACTAGCAGAGAGCTTCTTGAATGGAATAATCCAATGTTATATCATAATATTACAAACTTAATATAATGAAAATGTTATGTTTATTTTAGTTCTTTACAGCATTAGCGATCAACTTCTTGATTAAGCACTAATATAATACTTTAATGACTATTTGGAAAATTAACCACTATTGATATTAGAGTAATTTCATGTTTAAACGATCCGATGTTGTATTATAATTTCATAGTTGTTACAATAACGAACCAGTTCTCAAATGACTCTAATTTCATGTATGTTACAATCATCCATCTTCCCAAAAACTAGAAACCGGAAGTCGGGAGGTCGAAAGTCAAAAGGTGAAAATATAGCTGAAAGTAGTAAGTAAAGTGGGATTTATGATTACGGAAGCCAGAAAGTGGAAGTCAGAAATCGGAAAACCGAAGAAGAAAATGGTCATTCGATGGATTTTTGCATTCCAAGGTCGAAAAGCAGAAGTCGCAAGGTCAGAATTCGCAAATTGGAAAAGTGACAAGTGAGCATATCGCTTCTTGGATTTCGGCATTCCGAAGCCGAAAATTGGAAGCCGAAGAGCCGAAAGACGAAAATTGGAAAAGCCAGAAGTCGAAAGTTGACACTTCTTCAATTTTCTGATTCCACACTATTCTCTTCTGCACCGGATCTCGAATATTAGAAATATTAACTTTCTCTTTAGCTTTTTCTTATGCCGCTGCTCTCCCCTTTCTGGCTTTCGGACTTTTCTTTCTCCCTGAATTCCAAATTTTTCGATTTCCGCACTATGCTCTTCCACACCGGATCTTTGATATCAAAAATCTTAGCTTTCTCTTTAGCTTTTCCCTGCGTTTTCGTTCTCCACTTTTTGGCTTCTAGACTTTGCTTCTCCCCGACTTTCGAATTTTTCGATTTCCATGCTATGCTCATCCGCACCGGATCTCGGATATCGAAAATCTTAACTTTCTCTTTAGCTTTTCTTTGTGTTGTCGCTCTCTATTATTGGATTTTGTTTTATCCATATCTATGTGTAATAAACATTAAAAAATAAAAAATGAATACTTGTTATTAAAGAATATTGTTAAATAAAGTTAAAATTGAAACAAATTTTATATATTAAAATAGTCAGCCTGGTGAAAATTTTGAGTATGAATTTTGCTCTTGATGGTGAATTTTTGCTCGTTCCCTGAAGATCCAAATGAATATGATCTTGATAAAGTGGTAAATAATTCAAATAATGTGTCGTTTTGCATTATCGAGTCTCCCTTAGCACATGCAATAGTTTCATCTCCGTTACTTCCAATATTATACTCTTGGCATTAAACCCATCAACATACTTGTTAAATAATGGGGAATATAGACATACACACAAAATATATATCATTTGTACAAATAAATACCCGGTATCCCACTCTCGTCGGAATTCGATAAGTAAAATATAGAGATTCTGCAGCGCCATGATGGAAATTTATCAGGTAAAATTATAGATTATAGTCCGTCATATAGTCAATTAAGAGGAGTCTTTCCTAGAATGGGTGAGTTTTCTTGAAACTCCATTTTGAGAAAACCTAAGGTGTCAAAAGAACACTCTAGAAGAAGTGTTTGCATCCTCAAGAACTGAATGATTTGGCAGTGGGGCGGTGCATTGAAATCTTGATGCCCAACTAACTTGTCAAGCAAGCCACGCTTTCACGGGATTGGAGGAAGCCTAAAGAGTTCAATTACATATTGTATCCGCTAGAGCTAGGGAGGATAAACATGACGATCTGGATATACATGCAACCAACTAAACTTGCCAATCAGCAGGGGACACGTGTCAGAATGGTAATGGCTAGGGAGACGAGGGATCTTCTGAGACTGCGTCTCCATTGTGAAACGCCTTCGACGTAAAAATCATATATTAAATTAATATTTAAAAAATAAATTATATTTTTTTATTTTTTTTAAATCTACTTTTCATTTTATGATTGGTTCATTTTAATGATTTGACTAATTTCCTATAGTGT
Source organism: Pseudotsuga menziesii (assembly GCA_001517045.1). Taxonomy (NCBI): domain Eukaryota; kingdom Viridiplantae; phylum Streptophyta; class Pinopsida; order Pinales; family Pinaceae; genus Pseudotsuga; species Pseudotsuga menziesii. The sequence continues at coordinate 437,715 of LPNX010090474.1, read as the reverse complement.
GCAAATGAAATTGTTAGATATAAAAATATTTAAAAATATAAAAAAATTAAAAATATATAACAATGTCAAGTGTCTTGTTTATTAAAATAGTAATAATGGCTAATCTTAATAGATGTGACAATCACATCACAATGATTGACTATAGCTAATCCATAAGATATTCAATCAAGCGGTCAAACAAAGGTTCCCTAAACCATGGATAGAGAGCCTCATTGTCCCTATTTTTAAATGTGGGGATAGAAATAACCCCTCTAATTATTGGAAAATTATGATTAGCCCTCTCTTAGCCAAGTTATATGGTATTATTTTGGAAAAGAAGCTCAACATATGGCTTGAAAATGAAGGTAAGTGGGATAAAGGCCAAGTGGTTTTTAGAAGGCAGCACTCAACAACGGATCACCTCGTTACGCTCAGGATCATTGTAGAGGAATGGCGCAATGATAAAGCCAATCTCTTTTGTTGCTTTGTGGAATTTAGAAAGGATTTCGATGCGGTACCTAGGAATAACCTTTGGAACATATTATAAGAGCTAAAGGTTCCTTTCGAGTTGAGAGCTTCCGCAATAAGGTTATATGAGAATGTCATTGCCAAGTTTAAGAGCAACAAGGGGTGGTCGAAAGATATCAAGTGTAATATCGTAGTTAAACAAGGTTGTCCCCTCTCCCCTACCCTATTTGGTATTTAGATCGATAAGCTAGAAGGTTGTTTAGAGGAAGCAGGTTGTGCTGGGACGATCTTAGCTGGAATAATCATCATCCTTTTTCTCTATGCTGACAATATTGTTCTTTTGGCAAGGTGTCCATCTGATCTTGATAAGCAGCTAAGAATTCTTAAGGATTTTTTATCTACCATGGGTATGACTGTTAATACTGACAAAACAAAAGTTATGACTATCAAATCCAAGAAAGACACTTGCGCTAATTTTGTGTATGAAAATAACAACTTGGAGGAAGTGTCTTATTATAAATACCTAGGAATTGATATTCATCACAAGCTCAACTGGAATTATAGCATTAAGAAAAGGATTAATGGAGGGTGGAAAGCTTATTTTAGTCTTGAAAATAATTGTCAAGCAACAAACCTTGTGATGTGGGATAAAAAAAGCTCCTCTTTGAAACTTTAGTCACTCATGTTATCTTGTATGGGTGTGAGGTTTAGGGTTGCAGCATCTCTAGAGAATCCTGGAGAAAGATTGAGAAACTCCAGAAGCATTTTATAATGTATAATCTCAAAATTAAAAGCAATACACCCTACCCTATTCTCCTTATAGAAGTGGTTCTTTTCCCTATCGAGATCCTCGCTGTGACTAGGCTCCTGTTATACAAGCACAAAATCAATAACATGGGAGACCATAGACTTCCTAAGCTAGCTTTAAATTCCAGCCGAAACCACCCAAGACTCAAGCGAGGTTGGTATAAAGATACGAGGGCCTGGTTAAACCATTGGGAGATCGACGAAACTGTTGCATTGAAAATATTAATAACATTAAAAATATTGTTACTTCTAAGTTTAAAGAGAAAATGTGGTGTGAGAAAGATTTAGAGGCTAAAAGAAAACTAAGATATTATAAGGAGGTCATCAACCCTACTCTAGAAGATTAAAAGTATCTCTCTGTTTTAACTAGTTCAAAGAACAAAACTAATATAGCCAAGATAAGAACGAACTCTCACGAGCTCCATAGTGAAACAGGTCGTTGTGCAGTTCCTAAAACACCATGGGTGGAAAGGATTTGCCATCTCTGTGAGAATATGAACATTGAGGATGAGAAACACTTCCTCTTAGAGTGCCCCGTGTACACCCACATTAGATCTCAGTTCCATAATCTTTGTTGTAATACCGACCTTCCTAGCCTTTTAACTTGTCAAAATTATAGTGAGTTCGGAACGCTTCTCTCCAAGCTCTTTGAGCATAGAAATATAATTTTAAAACAAACTAAATAATTCATTTCTTTAGGTCCGATAGACCAAGGTTTGGTCTCAGCGGACGTTAACCATCATCATCATCATCATCATACAACTTTCATTTAAATATAATAAACTTTTTTTAAATATATATAAACATCAATATCTTATAATATTTTTTTTACAAAAATTTAAAAATAAAATATAATAATGTCAAGTGTCTTGTTTATTAAAATAGTCATAATGACTAATCTTGATAGATGTGACAATCACATCACAATGATTGAATATAGCTATATCACTATATATAACTTTTATTTAGATATGATATTTTTTTTAAATATATATAAAAACTTTAACATATTATAATATTTTTTATATAAATTTGTTGAATAAAATTTAAACTAAAATTTTCAAATATTTATTTTGATATTCAGTTAAATGTTTTTTGGGATTTCATAAACTAACATATTAATGAACTTAAAGATTGTTTTTTTTTCCAAAAAAATATTTATTGGTTTTATTCAAACAAATATAATGATTAATATTTTAATTAGTTGACATTATATTAAAGATTTACCAAAGTTTAATAATTTGTTCAGCGTTTTTATTGTTAATAGAAAAAATTATATTTTATTTTGGTAAAATTTTGTTAATAAAGAAATGCAAATTTTATAAAATCTCTATAAATTATTACACGCTTAATATCTTCAACATTAAGTATTTAATACAGTTTTGATTTTTCTAAATGACAATGACATTTTCTTATGACTTCTTATTTATTATCCAATTATTTTCATATCAAACTTTAACTATAACTTTGTTGATTTTTCTAAATGACAATGACATTTTCTTATGACTTCTTATTTATTATCCAATTATTTTCATATCAAACTTTAACTATAACTTTGGCATATATATAACTATTAGATCAAAACATTTCTAAATTATGAGATTGAATTTGGATTACAAATAACTATTAAATTATAACATTTTTAAATTATTAAATTAAACATAAGTATGTAAAATTATTAAATTAAAAGAATTTTAAATTATTAGATTAAACTACTTCTTAAGACAGACATAAGCAGCTTTGTTGTTAATTTCATTTGTTTTATATATCAATATTCACTAAATCCCAAACTAAAATAACTTGATATTATTAGTATAAAAAAAATGAAATCATTTTATATATTAATATTCAGTTTCATATTAGATCTCAGTTTCATAATCTTTGTTGCAACACCGATCTTCCTAATCTTTTAACTTGTCAAAATTATAGTGAGCTCGAGACGCTTCTCACCAAGCTCTTTGAGCATAAGAATACAATTTTAAAACAAACTAATTAATTGGTTTCTTTAGAGCTGATAAACCAAATTTAGTCTCAATGAACCGTAAGCATCGTCATCATCATTATTCAATAAATTCAAAACTGATAGTAATATTATAACATTAAATATAACATTGAAAAATATTACACAACACCAGAAGTATGATGTGGTATGTTTGTTCGATGTATTTGCTTCGGGAAAAGGGAAGACTTTTGCACTAGTGACCTCTCATACAATTTTCATCGAAAGTTTCAATTGACAAAACATGTTGCGTGCTTCACTTCTCATCACGAGAACAACCATTTATTCACCCGTATTTAAATCAATACGTGTATGTATAATATATCTGCAAACTCGATTGGGAATACTAAAATTCGATGGAGATATTTTTATCCTTTACATTATCACTTCATATGTTTTGTTGGATTTGAATATTTATATATAGGTTAATTACGATTTTATATTTTTATATAATTTTTTTATAATAGAAATAGATAAAAAAGATTTTGTAGTCTACAATTTACATATAAGCTCAATACAAAAAATTTGGTCACATAATATCTGTGTTATCAAAATTCTCGTTAACCATATGCTTCCAAACTGAAGTTTGAGTGTTCAAAAAGAGACTAATGTTATACTTCCTAATAAATTGATTTAAAAGAAAAATACATTAATAGTAATACAATTGCATCAATTGTAGATGAAAATGTTGATAGGGATGATGCCTTGAATTCACAGATGTTTCTCACAGGATCACCCCTCTTCCACGATGCCAAGTCTATTAATATGTACAATGAATGGCAAGCAGCCCTATTTCTATCTTCCAAAAGCAATTATGTATTGCGCAACGACATACCGTTTGCCCCCATGCATGGCAATAATTGGATTAGAAAAAAAGTAGTGGCAAGATAATTGGATTAGCAATTGTCCTTTCACGTGGCTTCCCACCCACAACCAATCTTCGACGTTCAATATGTATGCTCGACGAATCGGTTTGGAGGAATATGTCAAAGAGGTGCATCCCAACCACCCATCCTTAAGGATTGATTAAAAGGTCGTGATCCCCTCTAGGATACAAATTTCATTACAGTCGCCTATCAACAAAATATAAATGAAAGTAACTAGAAAATATTAGAACCTTGTTGAATTAGCCTTCCTTTGAAGACTGGTTTCCTTCAATGTGGTCCTAAATTTGAGAACTTAGACCAATGTGCCTTGCAAAAGTTGTCTATTGAATAGTATCTTTATTTAGTCCCCTTCAAGTTGAGGACTCCCTAATACAGGATTGTCTCCCCCAAGTGAATTTCACAATTAAATAAAGATGCATTGTTGAGTCAACTGCCAAATTTCCAAGCTTATCCCCTTCCTTCTCTATCTTGGCTTCTAAATGATCGTGCTTTTGATACAAAAGTTCAATGTGGGTGCTAATATGTTCTATGGCCTTCTCCATGCCATCTACCTAAATCTTCATCCTTCGCAAGATCTTCTTGATGTCTCCAACTTCACTCATAGCCCTACTTCATCTAACCCACAATCCAAGAGTTTGGCCATATTCCCCCCTAATTCCTTAAGAAAGACATGCTTCCCTCCTGCTAAAGAGGAAGTATAAGAATATAGAGAGGAGAACCTACGACCCCTTGGGCCCAACAAGACTAGAAAATAGGGAGAAAATTCTAAATTCCATTGAGAAACTAAAGTGATTTCAACGAAAAAAATCCTTTTACAAGGAGGCCATTGGGAAAATAGAACCAAACCTTATCTTGATATAAATTTCATGGAATTCTTGTCACTCCTCTACAACATCAAGCTCAAAATTCATCCAAACTACAAAGTGCAATTTTTTCCCACCAACACAATGAAACACAAAGGGGAAGCCATAATTACCTCCTTGCACACAAGTGCAATTAGAGTTAAGCAAAGATGGAGGAACGCGAGGGTGTGAGATTTCACTTGATTGAGATTAATGCTAGGATATTTGTTTGCATCTACATGAGATATATCAACCAATTGGTATTCATTTGTCAAGCAACCCCATAATTACCATAATTTTTCTTTATATTTTTTTAATTTGAGTTATCCATCCCCATATATATATAAAAATTAGTTGATTTATCCATCTCGATAAAAAAACACATTTTTCTTATGGTATCCACGTTTCTGAGGAATGCACATTTCGAACATGCACATCTTTGTCGAGCTTAGCAACGATATTCACTAGATGGTCTATAAAATTGTTGTTATGCCTTCTGATGTACAAAAACTTACTTCTTTGATGCTTTGATGATTCCTGGCTATTCTAGTGTAAATTATATCATGCATCTTACCATTACTCTCAAAGTATTTTGTCACCTATTTGAAGACTTGCAAGGAGTCCCCAAATATTTTAATTTGAAGTATCCCAAGATTCTTAGAAATTTTGTATCCTAGGAACAATTCGTAGACCTCTACGTAATTATTTGGGGTACCTCCTAGTCCCCAAGAATTGATGATTACTTCTTGTCCACCAAGGTCGATGAGGACCCCCCCCCCTCGCCTGCTGCACTTGCCACCCTTGGATTACCTTTGGAAGCACCATAAAAAACAACATATACCTTCGTAAACTATTTAACCAACGATGGAATTCCTCTTTCTTAGCGTCTATCTGCCACTCATGGAGCGGATGATTGAGATGATATTTGGATTGAAAGTTTCTCCTTGTGAGATTTTCACTAACCCATTTCTGATTACTAATTAAAAGTGGTTCTTTTTCTATTCCTTTACTCCCCTAGCACATAAATTTATCCTCCAATAAATTCTTCACCATGATAGTTGTTCTAGCTGAGGGGATAAGCTCCAAACTAAATATTTCTCTATTTCTTGCAAGCCAAAGCTTCCAGGAGACAAACTTAGGGGAGGATGTCCATATTCAACCAAAATTTATTTTGTTTCTTAATGTACCAAGAAAATATGATTTCCAATGAAGGAATAGATCTTTCTAGGTTGAAGGCATCATAACTTCACTTTCTAGTTTAGCATAAAAATATTCCCAAACTTGTTTGGAGTAGCTGCATTCTAAAAAGAGATATTTTGTCGATTCTTCCTCTCTTAGACATGGAGCACATCTATATGGTCCTTCTATTTTACTATTTTTTAGATTTACTATTAGAACCTTTCCATGAAATAAGACCCAACATAAGACATTTTGTTTTGGGAGATAGTTAGATATCCATATTTTTTTTCAGAGAGAAGAAGTTGGGGTTAACGACATTTTGCTAAGAAGATTATTATGTCCCTTCCTAACTAAAGTACCTAAGGTCCCCCATCCCCTATGGTATATAGTGGTCAGGTTGAGAGGGAAAAATCCATGTAGCAATGATAACAACATCTCAAAGGGATACAGGCTAACTCCATTGGAACACCTATCTTCTTCTAGTTAATCTGCAGACCATCTATGTTCCACTTGGATAAATCATAGAGAGTTCAAAGTCCCTGATTACTCATCCAATCTTTGAGATCTTTCATCCCTTCCTTTTTCTTGAGAGGGGACCTTCCCATGATCTTATCCTCCCATGCATTAATTAGTATCCCATTTCTAGAGATCCAACAAGGCCCTTCTGGAATGAAACCCCCAACTTAGTAATTTGCACAACCACAATATACTTGAACTCGATCCTTCCCATGTTGATGATCTATACGTCTCGATATGGATCCTCTGAATTATTTCTTTCTAAGGATCTTCTTCCACCATTCCTTCATTTATGACAACATTCTCCATAATATTTTGGCTCCCATTGCTAAATTAACCAACTTGGGCTCTCGTATACTAGTACCTCCATTGAGAACATGAGATTTAACAACATCCCATTTGATGAGATGAAAATTAATCTTATTAGATTCATCCCTCGACCATAAGAGCCTTTAAATTTCCTTACATACAATTTTCATTATGCTATGTAGATCTAGAAGAGAGGAGAATCAAAAGATGGGCAATGAGGAAAAAAAAGACTTGATTAGAATGATCTTTCCCACCATATTAATCCAATGGTGCCTAGGCCTGTAATTTGGATTTCATTTTGAGGATAATGTGATCCCAATTAGCAGATTGAGGTCTTGAGGCCCGAAGATAGGAGTTCCAAGATATTGTAAAGAGGACCACGTGTGATTCCCAATAAACCCAAAAATGTAAGAAATTATTTGAACAACAGAGGAAAAAACATTCCAACTGCAGATATTACTTTTGTATTCATTGATATTTCCAATAGAGGCTTCTATATAAATGTCCAAATCTGACTTGAAATATTAGAAATTAGTTATAACAAAAGTTCCAACAAATATGGTATCATCTACAAATTGGGCATGGTTTATGGATTTGACTCCTAGGACTATAGGAATTCCATATATATTCCCTTTCTCTCTCTCTCTCTCTTGGTTAAATTTCAACTGAGATATTATGCCATTAAAATATATAAAAATAGGGAAAGAGTGCACCCATTCCTTATCCCGTGAGAATCTTGAAATAACTGAGTTGGTCGTCCATTGACTAGTAGTGCTATCCGGGGTTTTCAACTACAAGCTTTGATCCATTTAATAAATGTTATTAAGAACATCATAGAGGAATTTATACCTTACTTTTTCAAAATAATTCACCGAAACAATTTTAATTACCATTCCTCGTTCTCCCCTATTGTAACTTGAGTGGAATGCCTCCTAAATCAACACAATACTATCCATGATTTTTTTATTAACATGAATCCTCCCTGATTTTTTGATATGAGTTTTGGGAATAAATTTTTATTCTATTTGCCAAAAAAAATGTAAGAATTTTGTACGTTGAATTGCATAGGGAGATAGGCCTATGCCGCCCTAGAGAGGAAGGATTGGATTCCTTGGGGATCAAGGCTATGAAGTAGGAGTTAGTTGCTCAACTAATTTTTCCCCTAACCTTTTCCCAATTTAACATCCTACTCAAATATTTGTTTATGATGTGCCAACATGCTCGACATAAACTAATGGAAAAACCATTAGGATCTAGAGATTTTTTTGAATGGAGGATACATTCAAATCCAGTTTTCTAGGAGAAAAACTCATTCTCTAGAAGTCAAAACTCAGCAATTTCATTTACACAATCATATACTGGATCTGATAAAAAATGGAGGGATGATTTGAAGGTTTAGATATATCGATACATCATACATAACCTACAAATCACTCATATCAGATAATGCAATCAAGTTTTCAAGAAGATCTCTTCAATTAGTGTTTTGAAAACCAAACATTTTTCATTTATAAATTCATCTACAAATATGATCCACCATAGAGGGCGCATTTACATAGTAAGCTACAACAAATAACACATGAATGAAAATATTTCAAGCTTCCATAAAGATCAAAGATTAAAATCAAGGAGAATACATCATTTTCCAAGTAGTTGAACCATCATATCTGCATCCAAACATTGATACATGTACCATGCACATCAACAGTAAACCGTTCAACTATGGAAACAATGGAAACATAATATAAACATATGAATTTATATAAAATAATTCAGTTATCTTATTAGTCTACAATCAGCATGAACCAGACTACATTCCACCTAACCTTAGGTACTTCCAAGCCAGATCTCACTTTGAGAGACCACCCTCGAGCTAAGGCCACAGATCCACAAGAATAAGTGCACTCAAGAATAGCTCAAAATATCAATTTGAGAAGCCACAACACTATTCCTCACCACCTACTTTCTCCTTCACCCCACTACCAGGTGCAATGGTAATCCCTTCACCCCCTAGGTCCCTTAGGATGTCACCATTCACCATTAGGATTTATGTGCAGGTCGAAGATGGAGACAAGTAATGGAAACAAAGGAACTACACCAAAGTTTCTCAGGATTACATCAAATAAAATACAATATCATAGTTCCTTCAAGCCCATAGTTCACACACATAGCAAAACATATATGCTTACTAAGCTCTCAACAAGAATGGCACAAACAACAAAAACCAACCAACCAACCCCTTCCCAAGGAAATTGACCAAGGATTTATAGATGAAAGAAGGAAATTTGAACCCAATGGGGTCAAATAAAATCAAGGTAATCCAACTTGAGTTACCTGAAGGAGGTTACTCAACCATAAAAGATCCATTCTAATTCCACCAAGAAAATTCAAATTTCCAAGAGGATGACTCCAAACCATCTAACCCAACCCAAATACACATGGGGACACTTCATCTTAGTGAGGTGAGGAGTTACACAAGCCAAGGTATCTTCCCTAAATTGAAAAAGAGTCACACAAGGAGTTACACAACTTTTGAGGTGTCAAGGCTAAAAATAGGCAATGAGGGAACACCTGTGCAAGTGTGGGGTTAAAAAAACAAGTGTAAACTCCAAAAATGAGTTATAAAACCACCAAAGGGGCACATTCGATAAGTGGAATCCACCCAATCACCAATGAGGCCCACTAAATCATGAATCAAGCTCAATAGTAGCAACATAGGCTAAAATAATAAAAAATAGGAAATGAATAGTGTTTTTAGGGAGAGCCACAACTCCTAGTCCCCAACCCCCTCACATGTGGAATCCATGACCTCCCATACTCTTTTAGTGGTCCTTGTTGTGCCAATTATTTTTATTAATTAATTATTTACAAAAAAAATAATGTCTCTTGGTCCTTAAAGACCCTTGTCCTAACACCTATTGCCACAATAATAAACAAAGTGCAACATATTACATATGTCTAGGTGATTAACATATGGGGAATTGCATATCCTTCCCCCTTAAACAATGCATCATCCTCGATGCATAATACATACATTCATTTACAAAAAGATAACAAACATGCCCATACATGCCTGAGAAAGATAACATCTTTCAAACTCTCACAAACATGCCCATACATGCCTCATAAAGATAACATCTTTCAAACCGAAATACTTACCACTACCACCTACTTTCATGTTAGTCTCCACTGCCTATGGGATAACTGAGACTAGACTTCGATAGAGTGGACTCAAGGAAGCAAGGGTAAATATTCAATCCCCATTATAAGGTTTTCAAACATCATTACAAGGCCTTCAAACCTCATTATGAGGTCTTCAATCTTCAACAAAGATACATCCACCTGAAAATCATATCTCATTCACTCATATGATTAGCATCAGGTATAAAAATATGTGATACATGATATAAATATATTCTTCTACAAAGATACTTTCTTCACATTGCAACAACAACATTGTTAGCAGCACACACACACTCATACGATTCAACATAAAATTCATCTTTAAAGAAGTAAAATTATAATTAATCACATGTAATATTTCAAAAAATACATGAAATAAATTCCATGAAATCACAACATGAGATAAATTCCTTTTTATTCCATTTCACTCAACTTCACCTAGGATACATGAAATACATCAAAAGTACATGAAATCAAAACACTTGAAAAGCATCTACCCAAAACACTTCCTAACCAATTTCAAATTCAATTTCAATCATGTAATATGTAAATATTCTAAGTTACTTTAAATGCATTAAAAACACATGAATTGCATTAAGATACTTTTACCACAAGGATTACCAAGATAATTCTAATGAATATACAAGAAAATACCACAAGTTACTCTTTCAACAAAGATACATTTCAAAAGAGATACATTCTACAAGGTCATAAAGACATTCATATCACAAACATACTTTTCTAACAATATCATAAGGATACTTCTCTAACAAAGATCACAAGGATACTTATCTAACAAAGATCACAAAGATCAGAAAAAAAACTTAAGGAAAGAAAAATTAATAAGTAACGGTTCCAATCTAACTAAGAAACCAAAAAGGCTATAACAACTAGTAGCTAAACATGATATCCATCTTTCTGAATGTTGTTGATGCTTTCTGCATTGCTTTCTCTTTGAGTAAAATTAATGTAGCAGTGGTTCTATTTACATTTCCAACATTCAACGGGTGTTCTTGTTCCTTTATCTCTTCTGGATCTGCTTGGATATGGTTGTTCTTTCTAATTATTGTCTGGAGTTTGGGGTCCCTTCTTATTTTTCTCTTGTTTGTCTTCTTTCTTACCTTTCCAGCCTTTTTGTTGTGAATATTTGTTATTATTTTGATCATATAAATGCTTTGCCATCCAAACTACTTATTTAAGGTTCTTCATTTTATAATACTGAATCTTGTCCCTAAAGAAATCTAGTAAACAACTAAGAAACCTTTGAATCTTCACCTTTTTCATAAGTTCTAAGAACCTCTTCTCATAAGCTTCCATGGTCATGCTTCCTAGTTTGAGTTCAAAAAAGTCTTCCATCTTCTTATCATAGTAAAATTCTAAGAGATACTCCTTGTGGAATTACTTTATGAATTTCCTACAAGATATTCATTCCTCTTCAATGTCCTCCAGTTTGACCAACTGATCCCAACAAATAGAATCCTTACCTTGCAAGTGATACATAGCTACCCTTTCTTCCATGTTTTGTGAGGACTGATGTAATTGGAAAAACTTACTCATTCCCAACCAAGCTTTTAATTCCTCACCATGCTTTGATTCTCCATAAAAGGTTGGAGGCTTGATTCTTCTTATTCAACTACCAATTCATTCCTCCTCTTCTTATATCTAGTTGGGGATATTTTGGGACTACTTTATGAGCTACTTGATCATTACATTTCCCTTTTTACTACAGAGGGTATGTGATGAGGTATTCTTGAAGATGATAAACACCTCTCCTAATTTTTCCTTGGTACATTGTCTCATGGTGTGGTTTCTTGCAATTGTTCTAGATATTTCATTTATCCATTATTTCACGTGAATGATCCTCCCATTGTCTTCTCTGCACTTTCTTATTGTATTTGAGGATCAAGGGTTCAATGATTCTCTTGTTTCCATTCGTACTTTCTTCCCTTGGATCGATAGACTTCTCTTGGGGATGGTATGGATTTTTTGCATCATTAAACTCTATCTCCTACCCTTTACTTCTTGATTAGCTGACACTAAAAGTTGTTATGTGTTCATTTTTCAATCATTGTTAGCATACCAACAAGTTCACTCATTAATCATACTACTTTAATCTTAACACATATCATAAAGATTCTTTGGAAAACAATAAAAAATCCATTACATTTCTAGAGAAAAGTGGAAATCAAGCAAAATGACTAAGTGATTTTGAGCACAACTACACTTCCAAAGTTCATCCAAAAAGAACAATCTAAAACAAAACAAAATTCATACAATAAACCGATCTTTAATATCTTAATTTCTTAAATTAAAAGGTAGGATATAGTCGAACTATTCTCTGAAGTGGGACTTTTGGTTCTTCCATTAACATAAGGGAGGTTGATGGCTCCCAAAATTAGGTAAGAAAGTGCATCTACTTCCTCCTCTATCCATGATTTAGGACTTGGAAAAGAGACACTATTGTAACAAGTTGGTGAATAATGTGTACATCCTAGTTAAAATTATAGAAATAGTTCAATTTATTTATTTATATGTTGTATTCTTCATTTTCACTAACGAAAATTCTTAAATGATACTAATGTGTTGAGTGTTAGTAGCACTTTCTTGACACTGGCTTGGAACTGACACATTTTTTGTGACTAAAAGACATCAAAGATAATTTTTCTCAAACAAACAAAGGATCACAAAATTTCACTCCCAACTCCAATTTTTTCAAAGTATAGATTAAACCTAAAGAAAAACCAATTTTAACTCATAGATCCAACTATCCAAAGACACGGGTAGAAGGAAAATGAAACACTACCAATTTCTAATCAGCACTTCCAAAGTATTGAAAGTAGCCACAAGAGCATCAACCATAGATTCGATGCTACTCATAGATCCATCAATTGGAGGCCTAGTCCACAAATTTACATAACACGTGGCAGCAATTGAAAAAACCCAAAATGTCATCGTATCACACTTTTTTTTATTATTATCTCGAGTGGTCTTACCTACCTAGGTCCTACACTAGCAAACTCATCTGGAGATGTTCCAGATAGACTAGATGTTAGGAAACTAGATTGAAAGATACATTTTTATATTTAAGTTAGACAGGAGCATTTATCCAAGATAACACATGCATGTTATTAACCCAATTTTTATTATTTCAGTTTGAAAGAGAACACGTTTTGAAAGTTGAACAAATTTTTCCAATATTAATGAAGACTACTATTGCCGCATCTTATTGAGTAATATTTTCGTCCTTATGTCACCGTGGATCAGGGACTATCCATAGGTGACTACATGGACTCTTGTGTTAGAGTAGATTTATCATTTCATATACGTTTTCATAGAACACAATAGATAGCATAGAGTTCCTACAAGTTGTAGCAATTTCCATCAATTCAATAGAACAATGTTGATGAATTATTTATGCATTAGATGTTCAATGTTTTCTTACTATTCCTACAAATTGAAGTTGAATGGTTGTTTTCATTGTACATGAGATATTGTTGTACAAATTAGGTAAAGAGTTGAATTCTCTGTTTGTTTAATTACTTGCTTATAATTTTGTGTCATTGAATGTCTTTATTCCAGATGTCGATGGTAGGGTAAATTAGGGAGTCCTTCAAAAGTTTTATCTAAAATCTAGGTGAAGAGCTTCTTAAAACTTGCCTCTAAGAATGTTGATAAAGGAACAAGTGCCTGGTTGATTAATGTGATACATGTCCCTCACAACCCTTAGATCATAGACTAAATTTCTCTTTTGTTTTTACCAGCAGTATTTTGATTGCTTTAATTGAAGTTACATACTACTAAGCATTATTAGTTTTCTTTGTAGTTACATATATTGTGCAGAACCCTCATAAGTTTGTATGAATCAATGGGTTTGAAAATTAAATCAAAGGTTTAGATACACCACTCTTGTTGACATATTGTCTAAAAAGGTATATTATTAATGATGATTGATTAATCCCATCACTTTTTGGTGTCGTTGTCGGGGATACATTCCAAACCTTAAGGAAGACTGGCAATATTAATTAGATTTTGCATGAAGCTTAAGTAGGTTTCATTTGGAGTAGCACAAGCAAGAAGAATGCATGTTTCCAAGTAAGTCTATCTGTTGTGATATAGTTTTTCATTATTAATTTATTTGATTTATTTTTATAATAGTTAGTTTTTTTCAAAACATTAAAAACACAAGAAAAGATTGATTTTTTTTTTTAAATCCAAAAAAGAGATAGAAAAGAAAAAACAAATATCTTTCACCTTGGAATGAATGCCTATATCTAGGGATGAGTTTGGTTGGTTATCCCAAAAAAAACCATAGGAGAGAGAAGGGATGTAATCTTGAGATTATTGACCCATCATCTACCCATCACATTCCACCAAGAGGGAAACAATGTCTCTTCGGATCAATTGACGTCGTAATATAAATCCTTTGACCACACCAGTACTTAGGATCAATCAATTCCAAACAAGGAAGACCAAGAGAAACTCCCCATATTTGATTTTCCCATTAGAAGAGGTCATCATGGAGAGGCTAGGATGAAGAATATTAACCCTGCTGCTTTACCTAATTTTCATGGGCTAACCTCAGAAGACCCAGACACCTTCTTGTTCGAATTTGAAGTGGTCTGTAGAGCCTATGATTACACCATGGATTCCCAAAAACTAAAACAATTTCGATCAACTTGAAAGGAACTTTGCATTAAGATGGTTCATGAGTTTAGATCCCAATAGTATTTTCACATGGGATCAGATGAAAGACACTTTTATTGAGAAGTACAAATATTATTGTAAAGAAAGGGAAACCATGGATGATATCTTTAGAATGGTGTAGGCACGAAAAAAGTAATTTAGAAGACCATGAGGAATAGTTTCAAGTTAGATGTGGATGAGCTCATGCTTGCACTTTGGATGAGGAATCTCTTAAACTTGTACTCCTTAAATGAGTATGAGAAGAATTCCTCGAAACCTTAAACATGTTAGCCAATGGAGATATATACCAAAAATACTATGATGAGATCAAACAAATCTTCATAAATAACTCTTGATCCACAAAAAAGAACCTAGGGGAAGGGATTCCTTTGATCAACTAGCCATACCATATAGTTCCACTATTACAAAATAATATTTGGGGAATCTTCTAGATGACATGAAATCAGATATTTTACACTCCATGGCAATACAAATGGATTCCATGCAAGCCAAATTAAAGAAAGAAGAATCAGACAAATCTTTGGTTATTTTCCTCCCAAATTGTAGAAATAAACATAAAAATAATGAGTTTCCACTAAATCTATTGAAAGACAGTGCTAAAAAAGTTGAATGTTGTGGGATATGTTTTGATAGACACCCCATAGATGACTGTCCTTACTTAGGATCTCTGAAGAATAACCTATACGAAACCCAAGGCACAATATAATCTCTTTGCCACATAAATCCTAGGACACCAAGACTACAATGAACCTTTAAACAACCTTATAATCAACAAAAATGCCCAAAATTCCAAGGGAAACAACCATACCATGCATATGACCCAATTCTCTACTAGTAGCCTTATACCTAGCAAACATTCCAACCCACCTATGCACCTCAATATTTTCCAAACCCATATGGACAACAACCATATTCTAAACATGAATGGGAATCCACTAGATAAATCTAATGGAAAAATCCTCAACCACTACCTCCTGCACATGGAAAGAAATTTCTTTCCACTATATGGAAGGCATAATAGCAACTGCCTACTCTTATGCCTCCTCTTATAACTAATAGCATTCGACCACAAGTTCAAAATACTAACTCTTTAGAACCAAGGCCACCCTTTCCAACTCATCCCACTCTAAATACAAACACTATACAAGTTCAACCTACATATATCAATGAGGAAACTAACTACCCATCATATTATTTGGATACCATAGAAGTAAATCAACTGAATCTACATTTTGGAAAAATTGTAACACGCTCATCAAGTAAACCAAGACAACAACTAGATACCCCTCTTCCTCCTACAACACATCACACTTCGGAAGAGGAACTTGTATAAGAGGAACAACATATAGGTGATCCACCATCTTTTATTCCACCTTTCCCATGGAGATTACATACCAAAAAAATTAAACAACCTGAAAATCCTATTCTAGTTAGAACTCAATAATTTGTGTGTTAAGATCCCACTTCTGTAGGATATTAAGGAAATCCATTTCTATAATAAATATATCAAGGATACATGTATAAAGAGACCCAATAGAAAAAGAAAATACCTTGTCGCCATCAATGTAGTAGGACAACTGGAAGATCTGATGTTGGGGAGGATCATTAACCTGAAATATGTTGACCTCAGGAGTCCAATAATAAAAGTACACATAGCAAGAAGTTTGATATCCAATATCCTCATTGATGTAGGAGAATACATAAACATGATGACTCAAGACACCATGATAAAACTTGACATTCAAAACCTACTAAGGAAAACTACTACGGTTCTACAACTTGCAGATACATCTACAGTTTGTCCAGATGACATATTAGAAAACATCATGCTTACCATATATTCTTGGCAGTATCTTGGTTATGTCATTGTCATCCATGCTAAATCTAAGCTCAGTGGATACTCTCTTATACTTGGGAGGCCTTGGCTTGCAACATTGTTACATCTGAAATTGGTAGCTATGCTCAATCCCCTGAAGTGGCATGGCCGAGACATCTTTTGGATAATTTTTTTCCTAGTTCTTGGATGTCTGACGCACCTTGTCTCTTGACATAGGGAATCATACCTAATTGGCTCCTTGTTCCTACTGACATAGTGTGTCGATGATACTCCTGGACTCAATACAAAGAGTGCATGTGCATCTTACCCTTATGCAGAGAGCGTCATTACTGTCAAAAAGGAAAAAAAAGAGATTCGAGAACCTTCTACATGAAAGACCTCATGGAGGCTGATCTCAACTGCTTGGAATAGTAGGAACTTGAGCCCCTATCCCATAGGTATCGTTCCCTAGCTTCCTCGCAAAATATCTCAACCCCTTTGGGCTTCCTTTGACCTATTTATGCTGTTGGAATCATAGCTAGTATAGGAGGCATGAGAGTGTGATTGTGAGTGAGGTTTGCAAAGCAAGTGTGTGTAAGGTTCATTAGAGGAAATTTCAATTTAAAATGGGCCTTCCAAAAATAATACAAATTCCATGTCATCATGTATTAGCCAATCAAAAATTTTTAAAGTTCAAAAAGGGAACACCTATTAAACAATTTTTTAATATAAATTTGGGGACAGGTATCATAAAAAAACTATTTTTTTGTTCATATTTTCGACATATCTCCCTGTGTTTTTACTCAAATTACGATTGGGAGAGCTCGTTGGATGTGGAATTAAATTCCACATCCAACGCATACCCACTCGGCATACTTTTGAAGGGCCCCGCTATTCCAAAAACAAGAAATACCTAAAAAAATGTGATGATGACATCATCATCACATTTTTCAGGTATTTCTTGTTTTTGGGATAGAGGGGCCCTTCAAAAGTATGCTGAGTGGGTACGCGTTGGATGCAGAATTTAATTCCGCATCCAACGAGCTCTCTCGATCGAAATTTGGGCAAAAAAACAAGGAGATATGTCGAAAATACGAACAAAAAAGTAGTTTTTTCTTTTCTTCCTCCAAAATTAATATATATTATTTTATTAATTTTCCTTAGGAGGCCCATTTTGAGTTGAAATTTCCTCTAATGGATGCCAACGAAATTATGAGAATGAGGCTTCAACATCAAGGCTTCGGTTGTAGCTTTTTCTTCTTATGATATTAATACAAACATGTTTTCCTTTTCCATGAACGATTTGTGCCAATCTCAATTGTTCATTACTTTTCCCCTTGACTATTAGTATAGGTATTTGAATTGTCTTGTTGCTTTCACCATTTTGTCTTGTTCCTTATGTTCTTTTCAATTACATTTTGATCGAGGCTCCATAAGGAAAGGACAACCTTTGACATTGAGGTAAGGAAAGCTTAACATTCAAGTAGTCAAATTATCTAGGAGAAGGATGGCTCGCTATGGATTTTTGTTCTAGATCTTCCCCATGTAGACTAGGGTAACGCTCTTTGTCTGCACCGATTGAATATTCTCGTTAACAAACATCCAATGCACACATCAGATGTAGGAAAGGAAATATGACTATCAGAAATGGGTTAGATACAAAGAAATTAAGCCTACATCCTCTTGCCAAACCTTATTTAGATATTGGGGAGCCTAAGTAGAAAAAAGAGAAAATATATTTTGATCAAACTATTCACCCTGTTTTGAACATAGATACCGCCCTAAAACTTAGATACCCCCAGGAGGATACAATCATTTCCAATTTTATCTAGAATATTTATGATAACCCTTTTATTTTTGAGAACATCACACAATCCAAGACTTGGAAATCATAGAGATGGAGGAGCCCATATGTACAAAACTCTATCTCATGGAAGAAACAAAATCAACCACCAAAATGATATACATCACCCTAGAAAGAACATTGAAAATCAACAACCATTTGTCGCCACCACAAGAGGAAAAATTGATCCATCTACTTACCAAATACCATGAATCCTTTTCATATAGTTACCCTAACATGAAGGGATTCAACCCAACCATTTTCCAACACCACATATACATCAAGGATGATGCCACTCCTGTCAGACAACCACAACGAAAAAATGAATCCAACTCTATGGTATATTGTCAAAACAAAGCTGCAAAAACTACTTGATGCAGGATTTGTCTACCCTATATTAGACAATGAATGGGTATACCATTAGTAATTGTCCCAAACAAAGGAGGCACATGGAGATTCTGTATAGACTATAGAGAAATGAATAGGGATACAAAAAAGGATCATTTCACGTTGCCATTCATTAACCAAGTATTAGATACACTAGTAGGGAAGAAAATTTTATCCCTTTTAGATGGATTTAGTGGATATAACTAGATACAAATCCACCTAGCATAGCAAGACAAGACCACATTCATTTTCCCATAGGGAACCTTTGCCTACAGATTCCTGTCTTTTGGAATTTGCTGCGCCCCAATTACCTTCCAAATGGTGGCTTTGAGTATCTTCACTAATTTTGTCCATGACTGAGTGGAAATATACATGGATGACTTTACACTGTATGGACATGAGTTTGAAGAAACTTTCACTGACCTGGAGAATGTTCTAAAAATATGCATTGAAATGAACCTTTGCTTGAGCAATGAAAAATTCCAACTAATGATGGATGAAGGAGTAGTTTAGGTCATTATGTATTTGGAAGGGAAATTACACTAGACCCTACAAAAATTCAAGTTATAATCAAACTCTGTCCATAGAAACCAAAATATGTTAGAAGTATCATAGGGACATCTGGATACTATAGCTAGGGATAGTTTTAAGAACACCCTGTAAATTTATTTGTATAATAAATGGGTGAATATCCCTAATATATAGGAAAATTTGAAGGCTATTTGATCAATAATACAATATGTATATATAATTTTTAGCTAATATTGAATTCAATTATAAAATCATGTAAAATCTCGACGAATATTTCACTAAATTATAATATATTGTAAAATCTTGGCGAATCTTTCATTAAATTATTAAATATTATAAAAACTTGGTGAATCTTTAATCAAGTTATAAAAACTTGTAATGTCTTGGTGATTTTTTTTCTAGGAGGACTTAGATTTTGATTCTGTGGATTACTAAGTTAGTGCAATAGAAGAGCATATACCATATCTTGACTCTCTCCACTCCTAGACCCTCAAATGTGCAAATGCATTAATATGGAGACGAAGGATTTGTTTATACATTTCACAAGCAGTATTGTGTCACTCACAACTAGAGGTGTTGATGAAACACAACTACACTAACTAGATTTAGGGAAAGTGGGGAATACACTTGTTATCTCATCCCTTAACAGTCCAACGGACATGTGGGGACCCAAATATTGACATATCGACAAATTGATAGAATTGAACAATTTACATTGTGGAGTGATTATGACACACACCAACCATTATTACAACGTGGATTATTATCAAGACCCATAAAATTAATATAGTGTATTAATTCCCAATTATTTTATTTTCCAAATCTCTCATTTTTAATCTACCCTTCAAGAAAAAAATAACTTGCTTATTTGTTTATAGATACAAATACCACTTTTTCTGTTCTTTTGTTGACAATCAAAATATGAATTATGTCATTTGGTTTAGAATTTTTAGAGTTAAATAGAAACTTGCAATGGTTATTAGAAATAATAACATACACTAACAAGAATATAAAGCACATTAATGCATAATCACACATATCATTAGAACTTCTATGTTAAAGCCTACTTTTTATTAGATAATCTGACGAAGTATTTGTATCCATGTCCTTGAAATTTTTGAAAGCATACAAAATGTGGTAAATTGTTTTAGCACCCTCATTGAATGCAAAAGACTAGATATCAAATGGAATAATGTCTACATCTCACATCAAACATGCCTTTTACATATTATATACAATCATGATGGAAATGAAGTATTGTGTTCTAACTAAATCATATATCAATCATACATAACTAGATCCATTTTTGGATGATGATAGCAATTACACATCAAAATAAATCACCAAAAAACATTTTACTTCTGAATGATCCTTACAAAAAACAAAATATCATCAAACAAGTACCAAACCCAACAATTTTAGATCACAAATAAAATTGACAGACTTGGAAGTATGAATAAAAAAATCTTCTAGTCACGAAATTCTCAATACAAATAAAAGAATCCACCAGAACACTTTGGAGTTTGGACAACTAAACAAGAAGACAACAAAAATAATGACCATTCCACTATAACCTCACCATTATAATCAATGTGCATTCATTTATATTACAAACATCCAAACATCAACAATACCAAACATAAAATATGAAAATATACATTCTCATTAACGCCTTAGATCCAATAATAATTGCAGGTCAATATCCTAATAAAAGTACATTTTAAACATCTGGGTCAAATTCAGTTTGAATATATAAAAACCATGCGGCGTCTCTCCATCAGGGGTAGCATCTGCTAACAACATATAAATGCCAATCAATAGTTTAAACATGAGAAGGAATAAATAAATCATATATTTTTGAGCTCTATAACACTTTCATGGAACCGATACTTCTAGGATAGACTAAAACCCTAATAACTAAAAAAGATCCCTAAGAATCAAAAGTGCCTTTGAATTCAACAAGCTTCAAAAAGCATCCAGATAAAAAGAATGATAAAATGTAAATTTACAATATAATAATCTATTGTAGCTATGGATCAAAAACATAAAAAGAATGATAAAAAGCATACCATGTTAATTATTTGATAAAAAGTGTGATGCAAGTTTATATTCTCTGATAAATTGCATGTACGAAATGCCCCTTCAAGACCCGATCTTTCAACAATGGATATGTTATGCGAAGATTAAAATGTCAAGAAAACTAAGAATGAAAAGTGGAATAGCATCAACTAGAACCTTCACCCTATAAATGCAATGTGATGTGGGTGAACCATGAATCATTGTAGCCTTTATGTAGAACATTATAGCTCCATATTTTCCCTCCAGTACTATAAATTGAGGGCTCAAATAAGGTATCACATGAAATTGACTAAAAATATAGGCGAATGAAACCATATGCCTAAACTTCAAGGAAAATTGAGGCGAAATAACCCTTTGGAGCCTCCATTACAAAAAATTGGGGGCGAAGGAATGATTTCACTAGAATTTCTCTAGAAATTAGAGGCAAAAGATAGATTGGAGGGAGATTTTGCTAGGGAATTTTTTTTTTCCTCATTAATATATGGGAGGCTATTCATTTTGGATTTATTTTTTTTCTAATAAATATTGGGAAATATATTTTATCTAAAAAACCCCCTTTTCATATAAGAAAATATCCCACTAAATACCCCCTTAATATAGCCCATGGGATATATGTAGCCCCTAAAATTATCCATGACTATAACTTATTCATATAAGATTATAGTAATATAGTTGCCCCAATGTTTGCAGTACTAACCAAAGATGCATAATTCCAGTGGAATGATAATTTCCAGAAAGCATTTTAACACATCAAGAAGAATATCATGGAAGCGCATTTATTATAAGGACCATATTGGGAAATCCCTTTCCACATACATACTAATGCTTCAGACAAACAAATTGGTGCAGTCCTAGGCCATGAAAATAATATAGCTCCATATGTTATTTACTACATCAATAAGAACCTTGTAGGACTAGATCTCAATTACACGGTTATAGAGAAATAATTTCTTGTTGTCATCTACTCCATAAACAAGTTCATGCACTACATCACTGCATATCAGGTATTCATCCACACTGATCACTCAACAATTAAATATTTAATGAATAAATTAGATGTCAGTTATAGATTAATAAGATGGCTTTTACTACTGTAATAATTTGACATAACCGTTGTATATAAACCAAGAAAACATAATGTTGTAGAAGGTTTCTAGTCCAAACTAACTCATGTTGTACATAAGGAGCTAATAGATGATACATTTCCAGATGGAAACCTTTTTTCCATCTCTACACATACTCCATGGTTTGCTGACATTATGAATTACATGGTTACTGGGAGGATCCCTCAGCACTTCACCTACAAATAAATACGCAACATAATCCGAAAGAGTGTCCCATTTTCATGGATCCAAGGATACCTTTTTAGAAGGGGACCAAATTATCACATATTAAGGAGATGCATTTGAGAAGACAAGGTCCATGACTACATTCTTCATGCCTGTCATGATGAACCATGTGGTGGACACTATGCAACCAAGAGGACAACATGAAAGCTGCTACAAACATGATACAACTAGCCAATGTTACACAAAGATGCAACAGCTTATGTTTCTAGATGTGATGACTATCAAATAAAAAAAATCCAAATCAATGAGATGAAATGCTTCTTCATCCCCAAGTAACAATAAAATCTTTTGAAAAATAAGGGATGGAATTTAGAGGACCTATAGACCCTCCATCCAATATGAAACATTATATATTAGTCTACACAAACTATATGACAAAATGAATAGAAGTGAAAGCATTAAGGTTGGAAAATGAGGAATCCGTTGCAAAGTTTTTAACAGAATAAATCTTCACCAGATTTGGAGCAATTAGAGAACTAGTTACCAACATAGGTAACCAATTTACATCAAACTTGATAGAATATATCCTAAATCTCAACAATTTCAAGCGGAGAAAATCAACATCTTATCATCCATAGGAAAATGTCTAGATAGAATATACCAATAGAGAAATAGAAAAGATCCTAACTAAAGCAATACAAATTCATATAAGAGATCGAGAAAATATAATTCATGAAGCAACATGGGAATACAATACCACCTGGAAAAATACTATCGGGATCATGATATATGAGATGGTCTACGAAAAGAGAATAATATTTCCCATTGAATCTGAGATCAAAACATTAAGGACAACAATGGAACTTAACATGGGTCTATCTACAACACATAATTAAAGGCTAATCCAACTCAATCAACTAGATGAACTTAGACAACAGGCCCTACATCACACATAAATGATCCAACAACAAAGAAAAGTACTGCATGAAACGTTTATAAAGAACAAGAGACTTCAAAGAAGGAGATTGGTTCCTATTCTATGAATCAAGATTCAAAGATTTCAATGGAAAGCTAAGAACCATATGGTTGGGGCCCTATCAAGTTGACATCATATACCACAACGGATTTGTTAGAATATCCACTATAGATAAATATCAAATACCAATTCTAGTCAATGGCCACTGACTAATGATGTACAAAAAAACTCTCAAAACAAAAAGAGTTAATTGAAATGTTCAAAACAAAAGAATTGAATTTAATCTTAGGGTAACAAATCTGTTCTCTGAACTAATCAACAATGTGGTATAGATATAAAAAATAATAATAATAAAAAATTTAAAAAAGAAAAGACTAAAAAAAAAAGAAAAAGAAAATTTCTCAGTTGAAAAATTCATTCAAGGCATCTGAGGCAGATTGGAGATTGAAAATTTTCAAAGAAGACAATCCCCAATCTGAAGAAAAAAAAGAGAACAATGCTTCCTACTAATACCCTACAAGAATGCAGGTGATTGGATAGCACCAGAATTACTTGCAACAAAAAACACAACCTACAATTTTTCTTCAACATGTCGAAATCCAATACAACAACCACCCAAATCCAAATCGCAAAAAAATTAAGTTGGAAAAAAGGTTAGTCTACTCATATAAACACTTAAATTTGAAATCTTATATGATTTAGCTAGCATATGTACCATTTTTCATAATCTTGATGAAGACATTAAGAAATAAACCTGGGGGAAAGGAAATTTTCATCATCATAAGGAAACATGTCAATTTTCTTTCATACATGCCAAACATTAGAATGGAACCATGTGCCACACTAGAAAGTATGATTGGTTCATATAATGTGATCCAAATCACAAGTCGAATTTGACCATTGTCATATCCCACCACTGAAAAGTCATAACGAAAAAGAACAGATGGGACAAATGGAACGACAGAGGGAACATGTGGATAATGATGAGAGGGAAATATGGTTGACATAATTTTGAAATGATCAACGGGTTATGATGATCGTAGTTATGGTGTGAAGGACGTTTTTAAACAATTCATTCTTCACCACCATGGGCTAAATCACCCTCACAATTCTCAAACAAGTAGAAACCGAGGAATGGAGCACAACACAGAGGGGAAATGCCAAGCAACCAAACTAAAGGAGGTAATTCAGAAAACCATTCCTAGTAAATTTGGTTGATACCCATGTCTCTGAGGAACTATTCATTCAAAACCCTGTCATTAGAAGTATAAGGGTTATTATCAGAATGATTGGGGGTTTTGTGAATTGGGAACGAACATACCACACAAAATTGTTTACAAACCCAAAATCCATGTAGTATTTCAAGGATGTAGGATAGGACCAATATTTTCAAAAATTAGATGGTTACCATGAAGGCTTAACCAAATAATTTTCCAGGAATATGAGGAGACTAGATGATGATAGTTACATAACAAAAGTAAAGGGTGTCTCCATTGAGCTCAACAAGGAAAAACTTAGTAAGGTCACTAGAATCCCTAAGTGTTATATTATTATCATTTAATCAATATGATCTAGGATCTTATCTGAGAGAATAACATGCACAACAATATTCATAAGAGACAAGAGACACAAAGAATTTTCCTCGGGGAAGCCATAAAGGAGAAAACCTCGCAACTTCCTCAGAGATAGAATGAGCACCAAAAGAAAAAGTAAAACCCAAATATATAAAGATAATATCCAACAACTATTTTCTCTCTCACTTGTGAAATCTCCTCCTCTCTCACTCATGTGCTACTATTGAGTGAGTGTGTGTGACAAATAGAGATACTCACTCTCTATTTATACTTGTTTTCCACTTGACAATTACTCTATAGGGCCAACCTCACTAGGAGATTCTAATAACCCTATATGAGTCAATTGTGGGACTATTGCCCCGACTTACAACTGAGGTTTAACTTCAATGACTTTACATGAATTTATGATATTAATGACTCTCCCAATCAGAGGAACAAACATCTCCATTGGGGTACAATATAAAATATACAATGAATACATTCCGAAGTTACAAATACATCAACACTCCCTCTTAACTAGGAAGGTATTCTATTGACACAGTTCATCAACACAAGTCTTCATTATTGGATCATCATCAAATATGGATCATCATCAAAGCTGGATCATCATCATCACTTCTCCCACTATCTCGAGCAAATGGTGCTATCTCTCAATTCTACTCATCATAGGAAGTTCTACAAAGCCAACACTTTTTCATGTTGGATGTAGGCCTAGCCTCCATGTAGGTATTCATCAATAGAGCCAGCCGTTTTTCATGTTGGATGTAGGCCTTGCCTCTGTAAGGAATTCCTCTACAGAGCCAATCCTTTTTCATGCTAGATGTAGTGCATTTCCTCTGCAAGGACTTCCTCTACAGAGCCAACCCTTTTTCATGTTGGATGTAGTGCCTTACCTCTGCAAGGACTTCCTCTACAAATCCAACCCTTTTTCATGATGGATGTAGTGCCTTGCCTCTGCAAGGACTTCATCTATAGAGACAGCCCTTTTTCATGTTGGATGTACTGCCTTGCCTTTGCAAGGACTTCACCTACAGAGCCAGACCTTTTTCATGTTGGATGTAGTGCCTTGTCTCTGCAAGTACTTCCCCTACAAAGCCAGCCCTTTTTCATCCTAGATGTAGTGCCTTGCATCTGCAAGGAATTCCTATTCAGATCATCTCGAAGCACAATCCAAATACACAACACAACATTCACATTCATCTTCATGGTAAGACACTCCTACTACCATCCGAGAAAGGATTCAACACTTACATCCATCGGCATGGTAGGACACACCTACTACCATTCGGGAAGGGCTCATGTGTATCACTTCCCCTTGGAGGGAACCTCAATTTGAAGAATCACCAAGATTCTCTCTGAAGTACTCAAAATTCACTCTTGCCATTTCTAGCATAGAATCACATTAGGGCTGATTATGTCCAAGGATAACTTGCGAGCTTTGACAGGACTAATTAAATCCGAGGACAACCTACATGACTGATTATGTCTGAGCAACCTATGAGCTTCACCAATATTTTTATGCTCTGACAACCTATCTCACTAGCTATATTGCTAGAACTCATCACTCCCTCTTTCAAGATTTTTGATCTGGATCACATACTGGAGCTTCACTGCTCCTCTCTGCATCATACAAAAACTGCAAGTCAGATCAATCAATTCAAATAGTAGTTTTCAAAAGAAACATACTACCTCACAAATAATTGAGCAAGTGGCATCATATTTTTCCTCGGTTGTACTCAGCACCATGCAGGACTCCATCCTACCAAACTAGTAGCCCATACTAGATCTCAAATTGAAGAAGCAACCCAAGGTGATCTTCTTCTCAATGGCGCTACCAATCCGAATCAACATAACCATGCAGGTTAGTCTTCTGATTCATATCATACTTGATTCCATACTCAATTTTACTCTTAAGGTACCTCACTGCATGCTTTGCAACTAGGTGAGCATGTATCGGCTCCATCATGAACTAACTCAGGTCGTTCACAACAAAGCATGTGTCTGGTCTTGTATTCTTCAGTAACATCAATGAACAAATCATCTCACGATACGTTGTGGCATCAACCGTCTATGATGAAGCATCACCCAATATCTTCAAGTTAGATACCATAGGTGTGGCCATGAACCTCTTTAGGATATCCACTGCATACTTCCCTTGTTCCAAGGGAGATTCCATCCACACTCTGCCACACATCCATGTCTAGAAAGTAGTGCATCGTACCCAAGTCCTTCATCTCGAGCTCGACATCAAGTCTCCTTCTTGCATCTTTAATGAGTTCCTCTTTTCTTGTTAGGAGTAATTCATCAATATATAACAGGAGCATTACTGGTATTCTGCCTTCAACCTTGAGGAAAAGGTTGGAATCCGCTTTACTCTTAGTAAATCCTAGAGCCATCAGTAATCTGTCCATCCTATCGTACCATGTCAAACCTCAGAATCTTCTACAGTCACTCCCTCTGAAGCGGAGCATCATTCTCCCTCTGCCTTTCGTACTCTATGTATTGAAACATTATGTACTGGAGTGACAAGTAGATTCCTCTACTACTAATATTCTATGTATCCATTTAGGGTCACTGGATGCCAAGATCCTCTAGCTTGAACCTTTTCAAAATTTCTTCTCACACCCATTGTGAGCTTGAATAGGCTTTCATCTTCAACCTTGTAGAAAAGGTTAAGATCTTAATCCATATAGGTGATCTTCAAGATCCTCATGTAGGTGTTATCCCATGGGTGCCTTCTGAGCTCGTACAAGGCCTTCTTTAATTTGCACACATGAGTCTGGCAGCAAATGTCTCTTTGTAGTCTATACCTTCTTTCTGTGAGAAGCCTCGTTCTACGAATCTTGCCTTGTATCTGACGATGTTGCCATCTACTACATGTTGGATCTTGTATATCCATATGGAAGACAGTATAGACTTCCCTTCAGGTCTCGATACCGCATCCTAGACACCATTCTTCTTGAACTAGTGTTTTCCTTCCCTTTCTTCTTGGCTACTTCTTCATAGCTGGAAGGCTCTACATCAGTGATGTCGCTCAACAGTGTCACATAAATAGAGTGTATTTGAGGCCTCTTGAAGTCTCATCATACTATTCTTCATTTTGGATTATTTCTCCATCTACCACTTTCTTTATATTCTTCTGAAGCTCTTTCTTTCTCTATGGAAGCTTAAGGTTCATCTTTATGTATGCTTATTGGAGTAAATCTTAAACTGTCATCACTTGTTCTTTAGAACAAGTATCATCCTTCTTTTCTTGTAGACGATTGTACGTGATATTTCCTACAAGTCAAATGCACCAGTTGTATGGTTAGAAGCATTTCATAAGGCATATTCATAATGGAAAATTCTCATGCATAAAGATATAATCATGCAACTATTTTAGCCAATACAACATTCATCCATATCTCATGTACATAGAAACTTTCCAGATGCCTTCCATATCTACCATAACATTATTGAGGTTTTGCACTAATCCCAATATGTCAGCAAAGAGGTTTCATTCTAGACAAGTAGCACTGGAGTGTTGTATATCACTATAGCCTACTTACCCATAACATGCATATTAGTAATGCATTTCTCATTAATGCATACATTCTATCATGCATAATACATTTCACAACTAAACAATGTCATATAAACAACTAGATATATAGGAAAATACAATTCAAATACTTATCTTTATTTGTTTCATGGGTAGACTCCTTCTTGAGCCTTCAACTTCATCATCTTCTTCATTCATGACATCATCATTTCTTATCCAAATGCTAAAATGGATAAGAGGTTCTTCAAGAATTGACTCCTTCATATTCCTCATTGCTTGAGGGATATTATTTGAATCGTGAGAGCTTGATATTTAGTTGCTCCCATCTTCTCTTCTCTTATTATGAGTTGAGCTTCTTCCTGTATGCACTCTTCTCAGATTCTGCTGAAGGTAATCACTTCCTTCTGGCACACATTCCTCGAATGAATGAATCCCATGATCTTGGGAGGCCATTCAAGGTGGTTATAACATTATCTTATTCTTCTTTGATTGCTTCATCATAGAATCAAACACTTCCTTTCGGTGTCTTCAAGGATGACACATGAGGGATGAGATGATCTTTGATAGAATCTGCAATGATTTTCTTGGCTCTAGCCTCAGCCTCATCTCCCTATGGCTCTTAGAACTTCTTTACTAAAATACTGATCTAAGTCCATTTCTTCAAGGATCACAGAGTTCCTATACTTCCATAATTGGAAGTTGTCAGCTTCACCAAGCTTGTCATCAAGCTGGTGTGATTAGTTATTTTGAAATAAGAACCTCAAATGCAAATAGAAAAAATTTAGATCTTACTGATTTGAGGTGTCCGTCCTGGTTCCAGAGATGGTTGATCTAAGGTTTGTTAGAGAAACCCTAATTTTCAAAACTTGGAATTTAAAACTTATGATTGGATAGAAATATGGGCCTCTTCAAGGCGAGTTGTCCAATGTATTCCTTTTTTGAAAACAGTGGAGGGAAGCTCCCGGAACAAGGAGCCCTACTTTTCCAATTTCTTTTGCAGAAATGTCTGATATTGTTTATGTGGTATCTCCGAAATCATTGCTCTTCTATGTCTGAAACTTTGCACTGAGGTATCATTGTCTGTCCTATTTCTAACACCGCATGTTAGAGCATAATTGGTTTCACCAATTGGGACTTATGCACATTTTCCCAATGTGACTTATTTCAGGACTGTCAAAAATAGAGAACTTGTACAAACTTCCACATGTCATTGTTTCACCTTAGGGGTCTGAAAAATTTACCACATAAATTAAAGTACGTTCCCTATCTAGAACATCTTGAGAAATTTCATTTGGACCTTCGTAGCCCAAGATATAGAAATTCTCCCTAGGTCACCTGTTTAAGGTTGAATCCTAGGAGAGGTTGGAACCCTGACTTGGAGAAATCGTACCTCCTAGAATATAGTGAATATGAGGCAGAAAATTTTACAAAAAGTTCATCCAGAATTTACCTTCAGCCTATAAATTTTTTGGCTCCTAATATTTATCTAATCTCGAGATATAGTGAATGTACCAAAACTACTAGTTTTAGTATTTCAAGGTTTTCAAGCATGAAACCCTAATTTCCATTTGCTGCCATTGTAGCTGTATTTCGACTATACACTGATACTTATCTGATTCAGAAACTGATACCACCAATAGATGCACCCTAGTGAGGTGTGTTAGCACATCTCTCCTTCCTTGATGATCTGTGGAGAGAACACCTTCAACTAGGAAGCCCTAGTTCTTGTAGCTGCATAGTGCCTTCTTTCAGAGAGGCTTTGGTGCCATGTTAGACTTTTATCATTTAATAAATATGATCTAGGATCTTATCTGAGAGAATAAAATGCACAGAAATAATCAAAAGAGATAAGAGACACAAATAATTTTCCTCGGGGATACCATAAAGTAGAAAACCCCGTAACTTCCTCAGAGATAGAATGAGCACCAAAATCAAAAGTAAAACCCAAAGATACAAATATGATCTCTGACAGTAGTTCTCTCTCTCACTTATGTGAGCTACTCCTCTCTCACTCATGCGCTACAGTTGAGTGAGTGTGTGTGACAAATAAAGAGTCTCACTCTCTATTTATACTTATTTTCCACTTGACAATTACTTTACAGGTCCGACCTCACTAGGGGAGTCTAATAACCCTAATATGACACAATTGTGGGGACTATTGCCCCAATTTATAACAGAGAGTTAACCTCAATGACTTTACATGACTTTATTATATTAATGACTCTCCCGATCAGAGGAACAAACATCTTCATCTGGGGTTACCCACTTACTACTAACTTGCATATAATCAGCTTTTACTAGAGAATAGAAAGGGAATAGGAAGAAAGTCTTGACTTACCTGATTAACGACAGTTGATCCAAGCTTGATCTTCTCCCGCTCCTATTCTCTTCAAAGCTTCCAGGTATGCACCTCTTCACCTGCAAAGAGAAAATCCTTCAAGTAATATCTCATGCATATATATATCAGAGGTTAGATGAAAATCATATTAAACATATAATCAAATATATTCATAACCAATATACATGAAATAGACTCAATACAAGATTGGAAGAAGAATTCTCTTTATTGAAAATTGGTGAATAAGATAAGAGTACAACCCAGCTTCTGAGACAAGGACTCCTCTGCAACCAAAGGAATCTGAGTTTTGCTGCTCCAAGACTCTAAAGATATACCACCAGCCTAGCTTTTCTCTCCAAAATTGATTGATTAGATCCCATCCCAAGGCCTCTATTTATACTTTGGGAAATAGAGTGGTTTCGAAGGTTGGGATGGTTGAGATAGTTGGGATATTTATGGATTAGGCCCCAACTAATCTCACCTAATCTCGAATTATATTTTTTAATGTCGAATTAGGGTATACGCGAGTATTAATATATTCAACTTGCGTATGAAATGCGGGTTGATCAAAGGGAACTCGCGTATGAAAGTATACGCGGGTTGCAATGCAAATACTAGCATATGACACACGAGTTGCAATGCACATAGTCACATATGCAACCCAAAATCCATAATAAACATATACAAGGCTGTTCTGAGAAAAATGCATCAAAGGTCATGCCCATCTATAGTGTTTAGGCCACTTCAATCCAAATTGTCCTTTTTTGTACCAACATGAGGAATGTCGGCACTCAGATGGAGAAGTGCCATTTTGGTTGATAATAGATGCCCCCTAATGTGTGAGGTCAGAGGGAAGCGATGGCCGAAATACATTATAATTATTATCTTGGAGAACTCAAAAATCCAAGGAAGCAGAGGAAGTACCTGAAACAAATACATATCAAATGTCATATACAAAATCATATCTGAGGAAGCCATGTTCAATATATTGGAAC
The DNA here is from genome assembly GCA_001517045.1 of Pseudotsuga menziesii. Lineage (NCBI taxonomy): Eukaryota > Viridiplantae > Streptophyta > Pinopsida > Pinales > Pinaceae > Pseudotsuga > Pseudotsuga menziesii. The sequence continues at coordinate 405,473 of LPNX010090474.1, read as the reverse complement.
ACTAGCTCCTTTACAATATTTGAGTGCATCATATGATATGGGTGCTAGACCATGTATATTACAAAGGTGGATCAAAGCCACAATATACAATCATGATGAGTCTTCAAAGAACTGGAACCTGTGTAAGTGAACACAACACAATCTTGCACAACTTAGGTTATAGATATGAATCTAAGGTCTTTGTCAAAATCCAAAGGAACCAGTACAATCCAGGCCATGTGAATAAATGTGTTGAAGTCGAACATGGATAGGATTCAACAAATTGCTAATCAATAAGTGATAATTGACAACTGAAACAAAGGAATTCACCAATGATGAAAGTGAATCCTAAGGTACCATCGTCAAATAATCTAGGTCTTCGTCTTCCAGAAGTACTGATGAGAAACCATGCTGTGATGAGGAAGGCAATAGATACTCCAACGGATTACAAGAGTGACTAGGAACTGGATAAAGGAAGGTAGACACAAGTGATATCAGATAGGATAATGATGGAATTGAGATAATAAGCAGAAACAGGGATACATCCTTGAACATTGAGCACGACACAAAGATGACCCAAGGTAGCTTTTAACTTTGCATATATGACAGCTAGACTTATCTGTCATGTAGGAGACATGATCAGATTCCCTAGGCATAAATGACAAGTGGAGGAGTAAGAAACTTGAAGTGATAGCTGAACTAGAAGTGTACACTGAGACATGAGTATCAGAAAGTTCAGATAGTGCTATGTTCAAGGAGGACATGCTGCCACCAACTGTAACCCAAAAAAAAACTTCTTCCTTATCTTCCCTGTTAAATTTTAAGGAGCCTAGGAAAGTCAACTCAGGTCTCTCTTCATTTTTTACAAGCTTGAAGGGAAGAGGGAATAATGCTTGATGAGGTCACTGATTTGTGGATTCTATGAGCCCGAACTAGTACATGCTAATTTGGTGTTTTCATATTTAGAGAGTCTGAACACTCCGAAGAAGACTCCAGGGGGGTCCTTTTTCATCCAATTTAGTCTCCTGAGGCTAAAAAAGTATAAAACATACCACAGAAGAACTCTCTTAACTTCCGTAAAAGAAAAGGTGAACCTTTTTTGTACTTAGTCAGGGAGGTCTGAAAAAGGTTAAATTACCACCTACCCAATGCTCCTTCAAGAGCAACATATAGCTTGATTTTTATGAGTGTGAAGGAAAGCAAGATCACTTAGAAAGATCCATTTGATTATGAGAAATGGGGCTTACAACACTAAACTCGATGCTTTGTTCTTAATGTTTAACGAGCATGAAAAAGACATAAAGTACTCTCAGAATCTTTTTCATGTTTAGGTCCAGAGCACGAAAAAGATAAAACTAAGCTCATACCGGGTTTTCCTTTTATGTAAATTTAGTCCCTCAGGTCCGGAAAAGCGATAAACCTATGCCTGAGAATACTCTTCTTAATTCCGTAGAAAAGAGAGTGATCCTTTCTCGTATTATTCCACATGGTCCAAGAAAGAGATAACCTACCACTAATGTCGATGCCCATTCACATATTCTTAATGATCTTGAATGGACAAGTTTACTCAGCAGTCAAGTCTATTTTGAGGAGTTAGACCCAGGCCTAAAGAAAATCCATAAGGATGGGGAGCCTTTAAAAGGGATAGCTTGTAAAAAGAGACCAAAATGAGGCTCAATTTGGCGTGAAAAATAGCTAAGAAGGATCCCCTAAACCTACGACAAATGTAGCATGAGTATCAAAAGACAATAAATGTGTTCTAATCTAGGATACTCATGTGAGGAAACTCCTATCCACAGAAGAACAATGATATAGACAAGGTACCAATGGTTAAAATACCATAGTTTGTGGTCAAAGTAGTAATTCTAGGGTTAAGACAGATTAGGTATAAATAAAAAAATGCATATGAATGACCAAAATCCTATCCTATATGAGTGAAAAACAACTTTAAGTGACCTTAGACCCGTTTCATTAAAGAAAAAAGACATGCTATTAGTTTGATTTTTATCAAAAAATAAGAACTATAGTTTAAAAACCCACTTTTGAAATAATATTTCTATAAATAGTTCAAAATAGAAATCAAAACTCACCATTTGACATTTTTACCCAATATAGACAAGTTTTACCTATGCCTTCAATCACTCAGTGTGGACAACTCGGTGGACAATTTCCAAAACCGCAAGCGCCAGGTAAATCTACTCTCCATGATCTTTCATTTCATCCAAGCAAATTTTGATTTTATGAAAAAAATTGATGTTTTAGGTCAATTCTATGGGGGGCACGTTGTATACGCGGGTATGCAACCTACACAGTCGTGTACACGCGTTATATACGCGGATTGCCCAAAATAAACTCGCGTATGATACACGACGTGTCCAAAGGACAGTCATGTATACTACACGACATAGGGAAAAGCTATGTAGGGCCAAAATCAAATTTTTTTAATTGAAATTAATGTTTGAAAATGGCTTCATTGGCAGACTAAAACATGGTGTTGGAGTGGAGGGAGAGGGAGCATGAAGACATGGATCAAGATGCTCTTTGAAGTTCCCCTACAATGCATGCATTGCGGCAAAGTGGATTGCTTAAATTATTTTGCACCTCACCTATGCGATCCAATGTCCCCTTACTGGATTTTTTGATAAACTACTGGGATCATGATCTTGGTGCATTTGACCTACAAGGTGAGATTCTAGAGATTACCTTAGAAGACATCTATTTCATATCTGGTTTGTCACGACGGGGAGCTATGATCAACTTGGAGGGTACTGGTAGAGGTGGTGACTTTCTAAGTGTGCAGAACCATATTGACACATACTGTGCACTTGGTACACGAAAGAAGGGTACTTGCATCCCTATTGTTCATATTCGGAGCTTGCCATTACAGGTGTTGGTAAGCACAATAGTGAGGGTTGCAAGATCATCATCACTTCATCTTGCAAATTGAAACCAGATGAGACTCACAGTGTAATGTGTATAGGGAGCCCTATTTGACTGGTGTTCGGGAGTAATCCCGATAATGAAGAAGCAACTCTCTGACTAGAAAAGAGGCCGACGAAAAAACTTTGGTTAATCTAGCATATTAGTGGCCTTTTTCTTTGAGAGGGTGCCCGGTCTCAGTCATGTAGTACCTCTACCAGTTTCTTCTCCCTGTTAGCCTAGACTGAGTAGATGGGGGGTAATCTTCCTCCGCTAGGGTGGCGGTGGATCGGTTCAGAGTGTGTACGATGATGACTTATACCTATGGTGGGAGAGACAACTACCAGCACTGGAGCAGTTTCCATATGATGGGATGGATTTCCAAGGTGACAATGACCTTGTCCTCCCTCCTAGAGGAGCATGGGGAGCGCCAGGTATTTTGGTTTTCAAGTTTTTAAATTTTTATGAATTTTTAGTCATAAAGATATATACATATGTATAAGAGTTTTTAATCCTAAAAATGTTTTAAAATGTAGATATTGGACCAGTTCACCATGTTGGGAATCCTTGTATGTATGTGCGACCTGTGGCAGGAGAAGATCAAGGTCTGATTAGGGTTCTTGAGGGGAAGCTGGCCAGACTTACCCAAAGAGTACCTAATTTACGCATTGAGCAGATCCCTACCATTATGCAGGAGCTAGTGGTTGGAATACCACCTATCTAGATACGCCTTATGAGGAGGGTAGCTAGAGCAGTGCTAGTGTACATAGATGTTGCTAAGGCTACTGTAGCTAAAGAGGTTGAAGAAGCTTGAGAGCAGGATGACCAGGATTCTCAGGGTGTTCAGGATGACCAAGGTGGTCAAGCTTAGACTTTAGGAGCATTTTATGGATTACGATCCAGATTTTGTATATTTTTTGTATATTATACAGTTATGACTGGATCTGAGGATCAAACTCGACCTATCTATATGGACATATATTCACACACACACACACACACACACACATATATATATATATATATTGTCAGTTTATTTACATATGTTTTTCTATGTGTCTATTGTAAATTTTATGAAATATGTGTTAAATGTCAATCCAATATATAATTTGCATATGCATCAATTAATGAATTTTGATTCTTGGAATAAGATTAAATGTAATAAAATCAAAATTTATTTCCAATAACCTAACTTGCATAAATTGACACGGTAGAATAGGGTTTCGCACCTGATAAGCTCGATTGAGCTGGGAAATCACCAGTTGAGATTCAAGCATGACTTCCAGCTGGGTGATACCACGTGACAAGGAATCCCATAAAAGCTTAATGGCAGCCCTGTATTCGGCCACAATATTGGTAGCAGGACCTAGGCAAGCGCCTCTAGAGGAAACTAGCTATCCTGAGGGTGAGTAAATAACCCATGCGACTGAAGCCAGGTTGCAAGTGTGGCAACTAGCACCATCTGCAAAACCTACGAACCACTCGGAAGACATCTGTAACAACCAATAGACGATATAAGAACACAAACCAATGAACTATTGTACATAAAGTTACATACACTAAAAATACAATAAAAAGTGATAATCCTAAGCATAGTACTTTTTCAGGTAGACCCCATTTCTAGGCTCAGGCAGCTTATTCCCCTCAAAATCAGTTAATTCATATGTGCCTTTCTTTAGAACTTTGGACATGACATAGGGTCCTAACCACATAGACCTGAATTTCCATGCCCCTAGGGGTTCTTTATCTTGGTCCCAGAGAAAGACAAGTTCCCCTTAAAAAAAATCCTATGTTTGACCGATTTATCCTATTGATTTTTCACCCTATTTTTGTGAGTCTCGTTTGTCGTCAACGCATCCCTACACTATTCATCTAGATTTTCTAAATGTAACAAACATTCTTCAAGCTCATTCATATTAGGTAACACATGAATAGCAATCTTTAAGGACAAGATTTCACATTCAACCGGGGTTATTGCATCCACCCCATGAACAAGTTGGAAAGGAGAGAACCCTATAGCATTTTTCACATTGGATCGATAAGCCCAAAGTGAAGGATACAACATGATGTGCCAATTTGACCTAGCTACGTTAATAGTATGTTTGAGAATAGTCTTCAAGGTCTTATTTACTGCCTCGACTTGACCATTCACTTTCGGGTAAAAAGAAGATGAATGGTCTTGTTTAAACCCTACCATAGTGGTCAACTCGATCATCATGTTGTTTTGGAAGTGACTTCCATGGTCAGTGACAATCTCTTTAGGAATACCGAAATGTGCGATAATTTGGTTAAAAATGAAAAAAACTGTAGTTTCCCTGTCAGCCTTATAGGTGGGCATTGCCTCTTCCCATTTCGTGAAATAATCTACAACAACAATGATGTATTTGTGCCCCCCAGCTAAAACTAGGTTATACATCACATAATCTATCCCCCACTTAGTGAAGGGGCCCACAGATATGACATGAAATAACAAAGCAGGATGCGACTGCATCTTTATGGTGTAAAGCTGACATGGGTGACAGCACTTCACAGCTTCCACACAATCTTTAAAGATCGTGGACCAGAAATAACCGGCACGTAAAATATTATGGGCCGTTGCTAACCCAGGTAAATGACCCCCACATGCTCCACTATGGGAATCATTTAGGACAGTCTTGGCCTCTTCGTGGGTAAGACATCGACACAAAACAAAATCTACCCCTCTACGATATAAAGTATCTCCAAAAATGAGGTAGTTTTTTGCACGCAAGCGTAATTTGCGCCGTCCTTCCCACGAAAAGGTTGCAAGACACTTAAAGGCCTGAAGATAGATAAGTATATCTCCATACCACAGGTCAGAGGTAGAAATCAAGAAAATGTGCTCATCTGGGAATGAGTCTTATTCAATGGTTACATCTTATGCAACAGGAAATTCTGCGATAAGCTCCGCAAAAAAATAAGGATTTTTTGGATTTGGTGGATTGGAAATCTAAGTCAAACTCTTACAGAATGACTATCCATTTGTTGAATTTTCCTCCAACTATCCGTCAGAACAAAACATACTGGAAAGGATTAACATCTCCCACTACTTTTGTAGTCCTTAGTAAGATGTAATGACGCAACCTCTGAAGAACGTACGCAGCTGCTAAAGCCAACTTTTCGACGTGGGAATACCTAAGTTCAGGGCTAGCTAAAGCACAACTAAGATAATAAACAACATACTCTTGGAGCTTATCATCCCTATGGACTAGTACTACCCCTATGGTCGACTCGGATGCAGATAGATACAATATAAAGTCTCGAGATTAATCTAGTGGGCGCAATAAAGGTGATAACAACAAATCTTGCTTTAATGCCTCAAACGCAAGTTGTGCGGTTTCATCACATACAAATGGGGTGTCCTGCTTCAACAGGCCCATGAAACCTTTAGTGATCTTGGAATAATTTATGATAAAACATCAGAGAAAGTTGGACTTCCCTTACAGGCTCTAAAACTGCCTGATGGAACGAGGAGGAGGCAAATTTACAATGGCCTCAACTTTCAAGGGATCCACCTGAATACCTTTGCTAGAAACAATGAATCCAAGTATCCTACCTGAATCGACACAACAAACACATTTGTGGGGATTCAAACATATTTAATAATGTCTCCATCTTTCAAAGATTAAACGCAAGTGATCTAGGTGATCAATCCTCTTTCGAGAATGTGTTGGTAGATCATCTAGGTAGGGTTCGACAATAGATTTGATGGCATGCAAAGAAAAATTCATTGCCCATTGAAAATTAGCCCCTGCATTTTTCAATCCAAAGGACATTTTCTTGTACGCGAATGTACCCCAAGGACAAATAAAAGTTGTTTTATGTTGGTCTTCTAGTTTAATTTGAATTTGATTATACCTGGGGAAACCATCCATAAACAAGAAGACTTCACTCCCTACACAAGCATCAATGATTTGATTGATGAATGGTGTAGGGTAGTTATCCTTAGGATAGGCTTTGTTTAGATCGTGAAATTTGGTATAGACACATATTGTCCCTTGTTTTTTGTCGACAGGAACAGGGTTGGATACTCATTCTGTCAAAGCTACCGGGTAAATGAAACTGGCTTTCAACATCTTTTCAACTTCAGCCTTAACAGCTACCGCTTTGCGTGGATTGACAGGTCTAAGTTTTTGTCGAACTGGTTTGGCATCATGATAGGCTCGGATTTCATGTTTGACTATCGATGGATCAATACCTGGAATCTCCTCATATGACCAGGAAAATACGTCATAGAACTCCTTAAACAAGGCTGCATAGATAACAATCTCCTCAAGAGAGCAGTTTTCACTGATAAATACATTCTCCACAAAATTTGGGTTCATAGAGATGTTGATAGGAATAGTAACGAAAATGTTTGCCATATTCCCCTCGGCAAATATCCCCTCCTTTGGTAAGGGATTGATTGGAGTATCATCATCATCTGCTAGTCTCATATGGAACTCTTGATTTTCAATTCGGTTTAACTCTAGAAGAAAATAAGATCGATGATGAAGATATTCACAGATCTTATCACGCCCACACATAGCTACCAAAATGGCTTCGTAAGATGGAAAAACCATATCTAAGCAGTCTTGAGTGTGCAAAGAGTTCTCTGCCCAAGCAGGAAGATAGGTTTCCTCCGGCTCCTCTGATACTATGAGAGGAACCAGGATGGGGTCAACAACGATATGAATGATAGCTTGGTAAGCTATTTCTGCCCCCAACAAGGGAACTTCAGGTTCATGTCAGGAAGGAAGAACCCAAGGGTCCGTTCTATCGACAACTGTTGCAATAGACTTCCCTATACTCGTAGAACCTAAATAATTAATCAGAGCTGGAAGATCGAATGTGCGCATAAATGATGAATACATTCCAGCCCCTAAGCTCTCTGAAGTAGGCTTAACCTGATCAACCAATGGTACGGTGGACTCATTATTTTCCATGTGGCCCTTTTGAGTAAAACTGAGTTGGTCTACAGTAACCAACATCCCTTCATGTGGAAACACTACTATTCGAAAAATAAACGATGCAATAGCGGACATGGCATAAGTCCAACTTCTCCCCAGAAGCAAGTTATAATTCAAAGGTGCATCAATCACCTCTACCTCAACAGACACTACTTTCCCTACCAACTTTATCTCGAAAGCTAGGAGGATACCATGTGGACGAAATGACCTTCCGTCGAAAGTAGTAAGTAGGGTGTTCGATGGAACTAGCTATGGAGACCCAAGAGCTTTCCAACATGACAAGAACATGACACATGTAGAAGCACCCTCATTGACAACTGCCCTTCCAATGGTTTTTCCGCCATGGATGACATCTATCGACAAGTCTACATGATATGGCAGGCTAATTTTGACATCAGACAAATTAAACTTCGCCATCAGGCTCGATGAATCCATACTACCTAAGGCTGCTAAGAGTGCATCTCGCTAGGCGGGACAAATCTATAACACCTCTAAATCCAACATCACACAAGGGGTTTGGGCCAAATCTTCAACTATGGAGTAATTTCCTGCGGCCCTAGCATTGGGATTGTGCAATGCTTTCTTGAAGACACCTTTCGGTATCTTGGGCATAGTTTTGGCAGGTTTTTCAATCGTGAGAGGGTTAGAGGTTTCACCTATAGACTTACCCTTATCCAAAGCCTCTATTTCATAGTTCTTGTTCCTAGTTTGTATTAGTGTCTGGGATCAAACCATGTTGATATAATTTGGGTCAGGGGCATTTGGGGTGCCCCCTGCTACATTTGAATCTAAATCAGAATTCTATCGTTGGGGAAAATGATCCTTCAGGACAGTTGGTTGTTGGCTTTTAAGCAACTTCTGAGCTTGGTCCATAAGGGGACATTGATGGGTCAGGTGATCTCTTGACACAAATTACATGGGAATTTCACCTTTTTCTTCTCTTTTTTCCCCCCATCAGCATTGTTTGTGTGTTTTGGCTTGTTTTGGTTTCCCTCACCTTTCTTCCCCTTCTTCTTTTTCCCACCGGGTTGCTGAGTGCCCTTTTGGGAGGATTGAGCAAAAACATTTGCATTCTAGGCTGAGGGGGCATCCTTTGCTTCCTCCTTCATAGAATGTTTGACGGACAACTCATGGATCTGTTTAGCCAAAGATTCCACAGTGGGAGATTTTACTGAACCAACCACACCATCGACATGGGGTCCAAGCTTAAGTTTCTCAACATTATGAGTTGGCCTCGGTGCATCAGGGATAATTTCGTATAGAATCCCAAACTGAGAATATATCAAATCTAACTGTTGGGCCCTGAGGATAGCCTCTTCCTCATTAGATACTCCCGAAGTAGATACATCCTTAGATATATATGGCAATAAGGATTTAAGGAACCATTCTAGTAAAAACTTGGGAGGGGTGGTGGCCTTAATAAGCCTCTTCCGCTTTCTCCACTCTTGGATGTGATCCGAAATATGAGTGGCTTTGTCATGCTGAAAGGTGGACAACAAGTTTGTCCCAGCATCATACCGGGTAGGAAGTTGGAAATGATTAAGGAACACATTCGCTAAGTCCCAAAAACTATCAAACACAATAGAGGGCAGTTCAATGTACCATTTTGCTGCAGTACTAATCAGAGTTATTTGGAACAATCTCAACCCAACTGTGTCGTTGTTTAGTGAGTTGGAAGAGCACCACAAGTGGAAAGTGGTGATATGAGCCCCTGGGTCTTCACCAACTTTACCTTCGAATTTTGGGATATCCGAGGGCAGCTTGGTAGGAACGGGTGGCCAGGAGGCATTATGTCTCATCGGGTCATTCATTAGCTTCGACAAGTTTGGAAAGTTTAAATTTGCCAGGAAAGGGAGCTTGGGTCGAACCGGAGCATGAAAAGTACCAGTTTGGGAATTCGAAGGACTTGCCCCCAGGTTCCCAAATGTGAAGGCGGGGTTTCCCCTTGCTACCGGTTGTGAAGTAGTTGGGTCGCTTTGGAAAGGATTCCACCCTTAGGCTAGTGGATTTTTCATGTTTGGTGCAGCATAGGAGGTTCGAGCTGTCCCAGTTGAAACTGGGGTTTGGAACACAGTAGCAGGTATCGCTCCATTAAAACGCAAGAAAGGAGAGCTTTTGAAAGGCGCTGAAACCAGAGTTTGAAAACCTTTTCCATAGGGATTAGGGTTTTCGAATTGCACCCCTACATATGCAGGTGTTGGACCTACATATGGAGCAGATGAGGGAATGTGCCCCCCATTCCAAGGAAAACCTTGGACAAATGACGAGGATCCTATAGGACCACTCTGAGTAGTGTGTGTGAAGGAAGTTGAAGCAGAAGGTACACTAGGAATCCCAGTGACCACTCCACTAGAAGTGCCTACTAAATTTGTGGAATCTGATGGTTGGACCACCCGACTAGATGGATTTAAAGGGGTAGTAGGTATACGTTTTCTAGGGGAACCAACCGGGGGAGGTGTTACTCCTTCAACTGGAGCGGCTGAGGTGGAGGTAGAAGGATTTTATCCTGCACTAGACATTAGTCTGCCCAGAGGAACACCAATCACAGGTGAACTAAAAGGACGAACCTGGACGATCACAGGATCATTTAGGTCAGTAAGAGGTGAGTTAAATTTTCTTGAAAACTCGTCAACTTGCAAGTCTTCTATCTCTACTGTGGTTAAATCAACTTGGTTTGTCCTAAGTTTTGGTCCACCGAGAACTTCACTAACTCCTGCTGGTTCAAAAGAACCATCTGTGTCTAATCTTCACCTTTGATGGGGCGGTGGAGGTTCCACTAGAGGTTGCAACCTTCTTGACCTTCTGATAGGTTGTTCCTCCATGATTGAAAATTTGACTCTTCACGCCCTAAGGTCGGATAAACACAAAAAAACCACAGAGCAATCGCTATAAAATCTCCTAAAGTCACAACAAACACAAGGAGTATAAGATATGCTATCCCGAAGAAAGCTGAGAGACATTTCCTTGGCGTCCTTGAAGAGGTTCTTAGGCATAAGCAAAGGAATCAACCATCACCCTCCTACACTTTCAACAAGGGTTACCTTCCAAGCCCGTCCAAGGTTAACCAGAAATAGCCTTTTGGTTTACCTATGTATGAACCCTAGATGTCAAAGAGACTAAAGGCTACCTTAACTATATCAATAGTCTGGGAGGACAGTCGCAAGCCTGGTTCGTACACATGGGTAGGGTAGCAAAGCCCGAAACTTTGTCTAGGATAGAATCCCCAGATGCGCAAAAACCTTGGTCTACTCTTTGACAAGGAATCAGAGGGTTATCTCCTCAGTCCAAGCCTCCATGCGCCTCATGCTTAACTCTCATTCGAGAGGAGCTTCCCAAATACTACCAACATAGAAAATGATTTACCTATTGATTGGCCAACTACATCTGAATTTAAACACTTGTGGAGAGTTTACACTTCTTATTTCACAAGTCTTGCCTAAGCTAGTAGGTGTATGACCCTATAAAATAAAACTTACTAATAAATTTTAAATTATATCTTTCATTTTAAGGGCTTTTCTTAGTCAGAGGGTAAATGGCGTGAATGACTGTGATATTATAGACTCAATAAGAAATAGTAAATTGATGTATAACAAAATTTCCAAAACAAAGTACAACTACTTAAATCAAGTTTCTTTTCTTTTTGTAAAAATGAGCTAATGAAACTGAAACTATATATGAGAAAACTAAGACTTCTTTTTTATAATTTTTGAAATTTTATTTGAAAATACTGAAAATAAAGCCACTATATGCAATTAAATGCAAAAGTATCAAATGTTTTTCTTCGCTTTCAAAATTCTTCAAAAATTATCATGCACCTAAATGCAAATTTTTTTGAGTGAGTTTGAATAATCAAAACATAAAGAAAGCAATATGAAGTGTAGATGACCTACAAGAACCAACTTCAACCACGTAGGAAGGAAACTTGGTAAACACCTAACTTGGGAAGAACCAATGAATGAAATCCATTGATTTTACTAAAGGACAAGTGAAAAAATAATACTACTTGAAGGAAGTACAGAGTATAAGCTATCCAAAATCCTGATCACTGACTCAGACACACAGCACTAAACCTATTACCCAAGCAAGAGGACCTACTTCAATTTGTTAAGTGAAAGAAGATTCAAACAATAAAACTCAAAGGATTAACAGAAAGCACAAAGCATGGTATATAGGACTTTCAAACTTACAGAAAGATGCCAACAACAGAAGACCCCCTAAGTAGACAAAAATTCAAATTAGACAGGGACAAGCAACCCTCTACCAAAATTTTATGCTGCTACAGGAAATACGTGGCTGTCTTATATAGAAACCTACGTATACAAGCTATTATACGTGACTGTGTAGCACAGCAACCCGTGTATGCAACAAAAAAAATTTCTCATAAAAGAAAAAACAATAAAGGTCTTTGGACACACTATACTGCAAACCAAAGGCAAGATTAACAACCACACACAGAATCAGAGCAAAGACTGGGCAAGTATCTACAAGACTAACCCACAACAGGCTGGACTCCCCAGCGGAGTCGCTAGTTCTATTGTTCAAGATAAAGCACCCTTGTAACCTAGGGTCTGGGGTTACCAACTTACTACTAACTTGCAGACAATCAGATTTTACTAGAGAATAAAAAGGGAATAGGAAGAAAGTCTTGACTTACCTGATTAACGACGATTGATCCAAGTTTGATCTTCTCCCGCTCCTCTTCTCTTCAAAGCTTCCAGGGATGGACCTCTTCACCTGCAAAGAGAAAATCCTTCAAGTAATATCTCATGCATATATATATCAGAGGTTAGATGAAAATCATATTAAACATATAAACAAATATATTCATAACCAATATACATGAAATAGACTCAATACAAGATTGGAAGAAGAATTCTCTTTATTAACAATCAGTGAATAAGATAAGAGTACAACCCAGCTTCTGAGACAAGGACTCCTCTACAACCAAAGGACTCTGAGTTCTACTGCTCCAAGACTCTAAAGATATACCACCAACATAACCTTTCTCAACAAAATTGATTGATTAGATCCCACCCCAAGGCCTCTATTTATACTTTGGGAAATAGAGTGGTTTCGAAGGTTGGGATGGTTGAGATAGTTGGGATAGTTATGTATTAGGCCCCAACTAATCTCACCTAATCTCGAATTATATTTTTTAATGTCGAATTAGGGTATACATGAGTATTAATATGGGAAACTTGTGTATGACACATGGGTTGCTCAAAGGGAACTTGCGTAAGCAAGTATATGCGGGTTGCAATGCAAATACTCATGTATGACACGTGAGTTGCAATGCACATAGTCACATATGCAACCCAAAATCCATAATAAAAATATACAAGGCTGGTCTAATAAAAATGCATGAAAGGTCATGCCCATCTATAGTGTTTAGGCCACTTCAATCCAAATTGTCCTTTTGTGTACCAACATGAGGAATGTCGGCACTCGGATGGAGAAGTGCCATTTTGGCTGATAACAAAAACCCAAAGATACAAAGATGGTCCCCAGTAGTTGTTCTCTCTATCACTTGTGCAATCTACTCCTCTCTCACTCATGCGCTACTGTTGAGTTAGTGTGTGTTTTAAATATAGAACCTCACTCTCTATTCATACTTTTTTTCCACTTGACAATTACTCTATAGGTCCAACTTCACTAGGAGAGTCTAATAACCATAATATGACTCAACTGTGGGGTCTATTGCCCTGACTTACAATGGAGGGTTAACCTCAATGACTTTACATGACTTTATTGTATTAATGAATCTCTCGATCGGAGGAACAAACATCTCCATCAGGGTACAATGAAATACAATAAGAAATATACAAGTGAATACATTATGAAGTTATAAATACATCAACACTCCCTCTTAACTAGGAAGGTATTCTCTTGACATAGTTCATCAGTACAAGTCTTCACCACTAGAGCATCATTAAAGTTGGATCATCATCATCAATGTTTCCGCTATCTCTGACAAATGGTGCTATGTTTGAAATCTACTCATCATAGGAAGTTCTACAAAGCCACCCCGTTTTCATGTTGTATGTAGGCCTAGCCTCCATGTAGGTCTTTATCTATAGTTCCAACCCTTTTCATGCTGGATGTAGGTCTCAACACTTATATCCGACCATGGCAGGCCCAACTTGCCACCATGTTGGAAAGGATCAGCACTTACATCTGACCATGGGATGCCCAGCCTACCACCATGTCAGAAAGGCTCATCTCTTACATCTAATCATGGGATGGACAACCTGCCACCATGTTAGAAAGGCTCAACACTTATATCCGACCATGGGAGACCCATATTTCCACCATGTCAAAAAGGATCAGCACTTACATCTGACCATGGGAGGCCCAGCCTACCACCATGTCAAAAAGGCTCAGCTCTTACATCTGATCATGGGATGGCCAACCTGCCACCATGTTAGAAAGGCTCAGCACTTACATCTGACCATGGCAGGCCCATCCCACCATGTCAGAAAGGCTCAACACTTACATTTGACCATGGGAGGCCCATCCTGCCACCATGTTAGAAAGGCTCACCACTTACATCCGACCATGGGAGGCCCAACCTGCCACCATGTCGAAAAGGCTCAGCACTTACATCCACCGGCATGGTAGGACACACCTACTACCATCTGGGGAAAGGATCTGCACTTACATCTGACCATGGGAGGCCCTACCTACCACCATGTCAGAAAGGGTCTCCATCTTTCGGACTCATCACTTCCCTTTGGAAAGAACCTCAATATGGAAAACACCAAGATTATCTCTGAAGTACTCAAAATTCACTCCAGCTAACGGCTTGGTCAACACATCAGCTATCTTCTCTTCTGTCACAACATACTAGAGTTTCACTGCTCCTCTTTTCACCATATACCTAATATAGTGATACTTGATCTCGATATGCTTCGACTTGCCATGGGACACTAGGTTCTCTGACAAATTCACACAGCTTTGGTTGTCGCAATATAAACAAGTAGCATCCAACTAGAGATCAAACATGTCATATTGTAGCTTCCTTAGCCATACTACCTCACAACTACTCAAACAAGCTGCGACATACTCTGCCTCGGTTGTACTCAGTGCCACGTAGGACTGCTTCCTGCTAAACCAAGAGATCACACCTGATCCCATACTAAAGAAACACCTTGAAGTGCTATTCCTATCAATGGAACTTCCTTCCCAATCCGAATCCACATAGTCTTCCATGTTAATCTTCTTATTGACCTCATACTTGAGCCCATAGTCAACTGTACCCTTCAGGTACCTCAGAATATGCTTTGCAACAATTAGGTGAACATGTCTCGGATCCATCAAGAACTGGCTCAATGTGTTCACAGCAAAGGAAATATCTGGTCTCGTATTCATCAGGTACATCAACGACCCAATCATTTGATGATACATCGTGGAATCAACCAACTTTGACAAAGAATCACTCTATAGCTTCATGTTCAGTGTCATAGGTGTGGCCATGGCCTTGCAGTCCATCATCCTGAACCTCTTCAAGATCTTGACTGCATACTTCCCTTGTCCAAGGGAGATTCCATCATCATTCTGCCACACCTCCATGCCTAGAAAGTAGTGCATCATACCCAATTCCTTCATCTCGAACTTGACAGTGAGCTTCCCCTTTGTGTCAGCAATCAACCCATCCTCACCTGTCACAAACATGTCATCTACATATAGTAGGAGTATCATTGGGTTCCCTTAACCTTGTAGTAAAGGTTGGAATCTGCTTTAATCTTGGTAAATCCCAAGCTATTCAAGAAGTTTTCAATCCTGTCATACCATGTCCTGGGTGCCTGTTTCAAACCATACAGGTCCCTTTTCAATTTGCACACATGAGTCTCCCTTTCGTGTGTCTCAAATTTGAGTGGTTTCTCCACAAACACTTCCTCTTCCACTACACCATTCAAGAACCCGGTCTTAACATCCATCTGGTGTATCTTCCATTTCATCACTGCAGCCAGAGAAAGTATTGATCTGATGAAAGTCTATCTAGATACAGGTGCAAAATTTTCTTCATAATATATCCCTTCCTTCTGGGAGAAGCCATCTGCCACAAATATCGCTTTATATTTCTCTATGTTTCCATCTGCAACATGCTTGATCTTATAGATCCACTTGGAAGTCATAACAGACTTCCCATCTGGTCTTGGCACCACATCCCAGACATCATTCTTCATGATCGACTGGTACTCATCAATCATAGCATCCTTCCATTCTTTCTTTTCTGTCACTTCTTCATAGTTGGAAGGTTCTTTATCAATGATGTCACACAGTAGGGCTACATAACTGGAGTAGGACCTAGTTCTTTTCCTTTCTTTGTGCATTTATTTTGGAGCACCATATCTCTCTGCACCTTGAATAGCCTCACGTACCCATCCTGGTTTCCTCTTGTAATAATTATTCTCATGGGGTGGATCTATAGGTTCCTAAGGTTCTTCCATTTGTTGATCTTCTTCTGGAGTTTCTTCATTCATAGTTGTATCTTGAATCCTGGGTACTTTTGTTTCTTCAAGGTCTTCAACAGGTCTCTTTATGGATTTGTTGTAAGATGAGTCTTCATCAAATGTCATGTCCCTTCTGATTTCGATCTTCTTGAATCCTGTAAAATATATTTTATAATCCTTTGAGCTTTCACTATATCCCACAAACATACCCTTCTTTCCTAAAGGATCTAACTTCATCCTCTTTTCTTTCAGAATGTATATGTACATCGGGAAACCAAATATTTGGAGATGGATGACTTCTGGTTTCTTGTTCTCAAGTACTCTATGTGGAGTACTATTTGGTACATACACATTTTTCCTAGCAGCTTGTGCCCATAGATGCA
The DNA here is from genome assembly GCA_001517045.1 of Pseudotsuga menziesii. Taxonomy (NCBI): domain Eukaryota; kingdom Viridiplantae; phylum Streptophyta; class Pinopsida; order Pinales; family Pinaceae; genus Pseudotsuga; species Pseudotsuga menziesii. Next base: position 388,772 of record LPNX010090474.1, on the reverse strand, counting down.
TAGGAATATCTTTATCATGAAGCATTTCCCTTGTTGCTTCCATAATCGTTCTATTCTTCCTTTCTACAAGCCCATTCTGTTTTGGATTATATGGAGTGGTCAATTCCCTCTTAATCGCTGACTCTCTATATAATTCCTTGAATTCATTTGATGTGAATTCTCCGCCATTGTCTGATCGAAAGGTCTTGATTTTTTTCTCTGTGTGGTTCTCGATAAAGGCTTTGAATTCCTTGAACTTACTGAATACTTCATCCTTGATTTTCAAGAAATATATCCATGTCTTCCTAGAAAAATCATCAATTAAATAAACATAATATACATACCCACTTAATGAACTGGATGACATCGGACCACATGCATCAGAGTGAATAATTTCCAAGATTCCTTTTTCCTTGCTCTTGCTACTTGGAAATGTCTTCTTTATGTTCTTTCCTTTCACACATCCTTTGTAAATGCCTTCATGCTTTTCTTGGATTTCTGGAATACCTTCAACAACTTTTCTTGCAAGTGGTAGTGCATATGTGCAAGCCTTCTATGCCGAAGTTCACTTGGCTCTACTGAGTCATGGACCAAATCTTGTTCTGGTTGGCCCTTAAATTTGTATAAGCCTCCCTCTTGCTCTCCAATCACTTCTCCATCATCTATAGTCTTTCCCTTTGGCCACATAAGAACTTTCCATATACAAATGCAACCCTCATACCGTTTGCATCCATTGCAGATATGGAGAGGAGATTCTTCTTTAGTCCTGGTACAAACAAGAAATCCTTCATCTTCATAGATTTTCCAGAGTCTAGCTTATAAGAAGCTTCACCACTACCTTTTATGGGATACTGGTAGGCATCCCCAAGTTTCACTTTGTGGGGTGAATCATGTTTGGACAGTTTCATAAAGGATTCTTTGAATCCTGTCATATGCTTGGAAGCCCCACTATCCATAAGATAATCATTTCTTCCATGTGTAACAGTTCCCGTGAGGGTAGAAATCAAAACATACTCTTCATCGCTTGAAGAATCTTCACTTTTGTCTTTGACTCTCTTCCTAGGGGGTTCATTATCCTCTGCAGTGTGAGCATGATGTCTTCTTTTTTTGTCCTTCTTCTTGTGAGAGCCACCTTTATTTCTAGGAAAATATCTGGCAAAGTGTCCTTTCTCATCACATGTATAGCATCTCTACTAGAGCTTTTAGGGCTATCTTTCTGATTCTGGAAAGAATGCTTACATTTGAGATGATGGTGGTCCCTTATGCTTTTCTTGGTGTGTGTTGTGAGAGCTTGATCTTCATTTACCATCTTTCCTTCTTGTGCTACTATTCGAGCTTCTTCTTGTGAGCATTCTTCCCACAGCCGACTGAAAGTGATTAACTTTATTCTAGCACAAATCCCTTGAATAAAGGAGTCCCATGACCTAGGGAGACCATTCAAGGTAGTCATCACAATTTCTCCATTATCTACTTCTTCCATAGCTTCAAGTTGCTATTTGATTTGAGAGACCCTTGTAAAGTATTATTGTATGGTGCCTGCATTTTGGATCTTCACATTCTTCAATTGATTTCTCAAATTCATCTTTCGATTTATATTCTTCCTTTCAAATAGCTTGGACAAGGAATCAAACATCTCTTTAGGTGTCTTTAGGGAATACACCTGTGATATAAGGTGAAAGTTGATAGAATCAACAATAATTCTCTTGGTCTTGACAAGTTCTTCTTGTGTAAGGCTTTAGCCTCATCTCCCTCAGGAACTAGAACCTATCCACTTATGTAGGTGTCCAATTCATTCTCTTCAAGAACAAGTGAAATCCTATACTTCCATGCTCGAAAGTTATCAGCTCCTTCAATCTTTTCATCAATCTTGGTGTGATGAGACATCTTTAATGGGAACCTCAAATGGAAATACAAAATATTTAGATCTTACCAATTTGAGATGCCGAAATTGGATCTGGAGCTTATCTTTTGCAGTGTTGATTTTCTAGTCTAAGGTCAAATTAGGGTTTGACTTTCCCAGAGTTCTACCCAACCAAAAACTTCGATATTTGTCTCTAAATTTCAATTTTGAGAAGGAGAGAAACCTTATGCTGGGCTCACTAAAAAATTCCATTTCTCTGAAAATCCCTAATTTCCAGCAGTAGTGACAGGACAAAAACTAAAAATGCTCGAAATCATATTCTGCTTCAACAGAAAGATGTGCCCTTCAATGGAGAGTTAGCCTAGCCTCCTTTTGCTGAAGATCTGTGGAGAGAAACTTGAAAAGTAATAATCCCTAGCTTCTACAGCTGCACAATGTCTTCTTCTCTAGTTAGCTCTAATACCATGTTAGATTTTTATCGTTTAATCAATATGATCTAGGACCTTATCTGAGAGAATAACATGCACAACAATAATCACAAGAGACAAGAGACACAAATATTTTTCCTCGGGGAAACCATAAAGGATCAAACCCCACAACTTCCTTAGATATAGAATGAGCACCAATAGAAAAAGTAAAACCCAAAGATACAAAGATGATCTCCGACAACCATTCCCTCTCTCACTTGTGCGAGCTACTCCTCTCTCACTCATGCGCTACTGTTGAGTGAGTGAGTGTTTCAAATAGAGAGTCTCACTTTCTCTTTATACTTGTTTTCCACTTGACAATTACTCTATAGGTCTGACTTCACTAGGAGAGTCTAATAACCCTAATATGACTCAACTATGAGGTCTATTTCCCCAACTTACAATGGAGGGTTAACCTCCATGACTTTACATTACTTTATTATATTAATGATTCTCCCGACAGGAGGATCAAACATCTCCAACGAGGTACAATGAAATAGAATAACAAATATACAAGTTAATACATTCTGAAGTTACAAATACATCAACAGACATGCCTTGGTGCATTCCTACCACTTTCTCATATTAAACCTCTTGAGAAATATTAGGTGGCAAAGAGCAGGAAAGAACATCAACCTACCATGGTTACTATTCAAAACCCTTTCCTCCATGATCATTAAGTACTAGTTAGGGAAACAAGACTCTCTATCTCACCATGGGTTGGTTATATTAATAATCTACGACACATTAGCCAAAGAATACAACCCATTGACGTGAGAAACCATTTTGAAAATTAGTAGAGCTGAGATAGAGGTATTCCATAAAAAAGGACTGGAGCATCCTAGAGGACATATAACTCCACAATCACAGACACCTAATAAAATGGAAACACCATAAGTAAAAACATATCAATGAAAGGTCAAATCCACAAGGAAGAGGAGTTGCATCTCTTGAAGGACTAGATCTAATCACAAAATAATAATTGAGGAAGATAAGGAAGAAGAACCCAGGGAAAATAGAGGAAAGAAGCAGTCATAGATACTCTCCTCCATCTAGGAAAGCACGAAGGAAAGCCTCACAATAAAAGAATCATGTCACATAAAAAACATGAAAGTTCTAGGAAGAATAGGAAATTTGAAAAGAAAAAATCGTGCAATATTCACTCTCATATTTCGACTCTCTTTCGGAAAAACAACAAACCTTAGACTCAGACCTTGATTATATAAAGGAAATTTCTACTGGGGACCACAAGACTCTAGAGGAAACTTCTTATGAAAACTAGCACAATATAGAGCACCCATAATTTCAAGAAGATGTGTCTGGTTCTTCAACAATTGACAAAACACCTAGCTTGAAACTCCATGGGATACTCAACAAAAAAGATGAAGAAATTTCGAGGCTGTAAAGTAAGCTAAAAGAAATGGAGTAGAAAGTCCTGAAGTGGAATAAGATTTCCCATAGTGTAGAAGATCTGAAGGCTTCCAATTCCTAGGGGCACCATGAGTATTAAATGCACCCTTTAGAGGATAAGCTCCAAGTCATAAAGATACAATGTTTGGAGGAAAAGAAACAGGTAATTGAAGAAAACCTTGTCCTTAAGAGAGATCTACAAAACCGTGAAGCTAACATGAAGAATGAAGTCAAAGAGAAGGATAAAGTAGAAGAGAGACTCAAGAAGGGAGTTAAAATCATGAAGGAGATCATACGTTATAAACCATTCTCAAGCACATACTCATTTTTTCTCAAAGAGAGATGTTTATGGTATCATATTAACAAGTTACAAGCAGGGAAATTAGCACATGTAGATACTCCCACTGCTTTCATAGAGACCTGTCAGGAAGTTGGAGGGTTGGGTAAGGATTAGCTTTGTGATTTTTACTTGCATAAAATTACTACGTGGGTGATGTAAAACTAATATCTTGATGATCTTGGATTTCTAATGAAGATAGAAGAGTGAGATAAATGATCCACTATCTCGACACTTAAAAAGATACTCAATTATGGATCTAAGTTGAAGCACCTATTGTGGATATAGTTCTCACCTCCCATCAACTACTAATCCATGATGAGGAAACAACAACCGTTCTAAAGGAGAAACAAAGTTCTGTCATCACTCATTTCAAGGATTTAGTAGCAGAGGAAAATAATAAGAGAATTATGTAATTGAATAATAAAATATGGAAGGATATCCCTTAGGAATTACAAAATCTTGAAATACATTCACCATCTAATTTAGAAAAGGCACTCTTTCGATCTTCTTTATATGCCTTCATAGTGGAAAAAGTAGGATTGCAATGGATTGGTTTGAGATTTAATCCACTATTACTCCTATATAGCAACAATAAGGAATGGAATAAGGAAGAGGAAGCAACAGATTTGGAGCAGATTAAGGAAAATATAGGATATATTTAGGAAGGAGCTATGACTAGTTGTTATGATCATACCAGTAGAGAGCTTGAACCAACATAGGACTAGAGTCAAAAAATGGTTGCACCAAGACGTGCAATAGGGTTTTTGTTGGGAAATGATGGATCCTAACATTAGGTAAGAAATTGCATCTAAGTCAACCTCTATCAGGCATTCATGACCTGGGAAAGACGCACTATGGTAACAAGTTGGTGAATAATGTGTACATCCTAGTTAAAATTCTAGAAAAAATTCATTTTATCTATTTAGATATTTTATTCTTCCTTTTCCCTAACTAAAATGCATAAATGATAATAATGAGTTGAGTATTACAAGTACCTTCTTGAAACAGGGTTGGAACTGATACATTTTTGGTGACTAAAAGATATCAAATATGGTTTTGCTCAAACAAACAAAGGATCATAGTAGTTCATTCTCAACTCCAATTTTTTCAAAGTACAGATTAAACCTAAATAAGTTCCACAAATAATTGGTATCTCCAACTATCCAAAGACGCAGGAAAAAGACAAATGAAACGCTACCAGTGTCTAATTAGCACTTTCCAAAGTATTGAAAGTATCCACAAATACATCATCCATAGATTCGACGCTACTCACATATCTATTGATTGAATACCTATTCCCAAATATATAAAGCACACAGTAGAAATTGAATAGACCCAAAGCGTCATCGTATTACTCTTTTTGATCTCAAGTGGTCTTACCTACCTACATCAACACACTCAACGCAATTTGCATGGAGATGTTCCAAATAGAATGGATGTTAGAAAAGTAGATTGAAAAATACATTTTTATATTTAAGTTAGAGGGGAGTAGCTACCCAATCTAGCACATACATGTTATGAACCTAGTTTTTATTATTTCAGTTTGAGAGAGACCACGTTTTGAATGTTCAACAATTTTTTCCAATATTAATGAAGAATGCTATTGCCACATCATATTGAGTAATCTTTTCGTTCCTATGTCACCATGGCTCACGACCCATCCAATGGTGAATATATGGACTCATGTGTTAGAGTAGATTTATTGTTTCATATGTGTTTTCATAGAACACAAGAGATAGCGTAAAGATCCTACAAGTTGTATCAATTTCCAACAATTTGATAGAACATTGTTGATGAATTATTTATGCATAAGAAGTTAGATGTTTATTACTATTCCTGCAAATTGAAGTTGAATGATTGTTTTCATTTTACATGAGATAGTTTTATATGAATAAGGTAAAGTATTGAATTCTCTGTTTGTTTCATTACTTACTCAGAATTTTATGTCACTGAATGTTTGTAATCTGCATGTCAATGGTAGGGTAAATTAGGGATTCCTTTGTCTAAAATCTAAGCAAAGGGATTCTTAAAACTCATCTCTGCGATTGTTGATAAATTAAGACATGCATGGTTGATTAATGAGATCCATGTCCCTCACAACCCTTAGATCATAGATTAAATTTCTCTTTGCTTTTTATCAACAGTATTTTGATTGATTGAATTGAAGTTACATACAACTAGGAATTATCATTTTTCTTTGTATTTGCATATATTGTGCATAACCCTCATAAGTTTGTATGAATCCCTAGGTTTGACCATTAAAGTAAAGGTTTAGATACAACACTCTTGCTCACATATTTTCTAAGAAGGTATAGTATTAATGATGATTGATTAAGCCAGTAATTTAAAGCTACCATCTACAACCATTAATTCGTACAGAAGATTAGATCTACAAATTGCTATCAATTTCACAACCAGATGATCCGGTAAGCATCTGAGTCCATGCCAAACCCACTGTGAGTCCCAAATAAGAAGAATTATATCCATACTGGGACCTCCACATCCACTAAGGGTGCACTAGCATGATCATCTACAACCATGCCACATCAGATAATCAAAAGATGCAGAAAAACTATCAATTTAATCCAGTTTTCTAACAGAAAACCTATTTTCTAGAAGTCAAAACACTATAATTTGATTTATAGAATCATATAATATATATGATCAAACATGTATGGTTAATGTGTTGTTAATATGCATACATATATCATGAATAGCCTACATATCACTCAGATCAATTAGTGCAATTAATTTTTCAAGCATTTTCATTTGTAAATTCATCTACAGATTTGATTAGCCATAGAGGGTGTATTTGCAGAGTAAGCTACAGAAATTAACACATTAATAAACATGTTTCAATCTTCCATTAAGATCATAGATCAAAATCAAGGAGAATACACCATTTTCCAAGAAGTGATACCATATCATATCTACATCCAAACATGGATACATCTACCATGCACATAAACAACAAATAATTCGTCTATGGAAACAACAGAAACATCATACAACTGTATGAATTTACATAAATTAATTCACTTATCTTATTAATGTGCAACTGGCATCAATCGAACCATGTTCCACCCAGCCTTATGCACTACCAAGCAGTATCTCACTTTGACATTCCACCCCTGAGATGAGGCTACGAATCCACAAGTAGATGTGCACTCAAGAATAGCTCAAAATATCAATTTGAGAATAAACAACTCTATTCCTCATCGTCTACTTTCTCCTCCACCTCACTACCAAGTGCAATGGTAATCCATTCACCCCCTAGGTCCCTCGGGATATCACCATTCCCATCATGATTTATGTGCAGGTCTAGGATGAAGAAAAGTAGTGAACACAAAGGAACTACAAAAAAATTTCTCATTCTTACATCAAATGCAACACAATATCATAGTTCCTTCAAGCACATAGTTCACACACATAACATAGCATACATGACTTTACAATCTCATAAGCTTGCCAAGCTCTAAGAAAGAATGGTATGATCAACAACAACCAACCAGCCAACCTCTACCCAAGGATATCAACCAAGGATTTATAGATCAAAGAAGGAAATCCGAACCCAAGGGGTTCAAATCAAACCAAGGTAAGCCACCTTGAGTTACCTGAAGGAGGTTACTCAAGCATAAAAATCCATTTGAATTCCACCAAGTCAATTCGAATTTGCAAGAGAATGAGTCCAAACCATCCAACCCAACTCAAATTCGTGTGGGTACAATTCATCTTAGTGAGGTTAGGAGTCACACAAGCCAAGAAATCTTCCTGGAATAAGGAGGTACATAAGGAGTTACACAAGTTTTAAGGTGTCAAGGCTAAAAATAGACAGCGAGGGCGCATCTGTGAAATTGGGGAGTTAAAAAACCAAGTGTAACCTCCAAAAAAGGAGTTACAAAACCACTTAAGGGGCACATTCGACAAGTGGAGCCCACCCAAGCACCAAGGAGGCCCATTAAATCATGAATCCGACCCAATAGTACCAACATAGGCTAAAATAATAGAAAATAGGAAATGAAGAGTGTTGTTAGGGAGAGACACAACTCTAACCTCGACCCCAACCCCCTCACATGTGGAATCCATGACATCCAATACTGTTTTAGTGGTCCCCATTGTGCCAATTATTTTTATTAATTAATTATTTATAAACAATAATAATAATGCCTATTGGTCCTTAAATACCCTTTTCTTGACACCTAGTGCCACAATAATAAACAATTACAACATATTACATATGTCTGGGGTCTTAACATATAGGGCATTACATATTCCTAAAGAAATAAAGAGTTGAACCTGAATGGTTTAGGCCCTAAATTTTATGGGACCTATAATGACAAGGAAATGTGTATATGATAAAAAAACCATGGAGGTGGGGGTTTTGGAAGAAAATGTGAGCCCTTTCTTTAAGAAGGAGATATGAACTGGTATGGAAGCTATATGTCTCGTGCCAACTCTGTAATTGGTCCATGTGTACAACCTTTTTCTTGGAGAGATGCCCATCAAATCCCATTATGTTATTAGATCCTCCAAATTTTCCTTGAAGGGGTCTCTAACATTACTTCCTCCTTTTATTTTATTTTGAGGATAGTTGCATTAAAATATCTAGCTATTATCATATATGATAAGTACTTTGATCTTGAATTACTCTTAATGATTTTCAAAACTCTATCTTATCCTATATTGAATTGGCCCATAAATATTACACATTCTTATTCTTTCTTTTGTTTCTTGATATTCTAGCTCTACCATCAACCATTGGGGAGTTTCTAAATGGGATAGAAATATGAATCACTTACCCTTCCAGAATGTTTCCAAGACTCAAGAAATGCCTCTTGCATTGATTTCTTTTCCCTTTCCTATTCTCTAAATCATGGGTAGTATGTCAATAATATTTTTTGTATCCATTTTAGTCTCTTGATTGAGCAAGGAGGGATTTTAATTTATTAGATATTACATTGCTTCTATTGTTTTCTTTCCTCCCATGCTTTGGTAGTTGCAAGAGCCCACTTTCATTTTAATGTTTTGTGTGGAGAAATGCCTTCTTCCATTTCCTCATTTGAATGGATTGGACTTGAAATGGATTTCTTCGTCACTTTAGGGATTTTTTTTGCTTACCCAATAATTTCTCTTGTTTCCAATTCATTCTTTTATCTAGTTTTGTCCTTCTCCCAAGTATCTTCTTTGAAGGAATCCATTCTTTAGATTCCTTTGTCATTTCACTCCTACTCTGTCATGTTTTCCTTCTAGTGCTCTAAGTAGTCACACTCGATCCTCTCTTACTTGTAGGTCCACCTACTCTTTGTACATAATGACTGATATTACAAAGTGTCATACTTCTTTTGCTTTAACTTCCTATAGTATTGATTGCTTCCATTTATTTTTTGTGCTTTGTTTTAGGATTCTCTCTACTTGTTGTTGTGTTGTTCTGTCGTTCTTGGTTGTTCCTAATTCTATGCTTCTTCCCCTCCTTCTTGTGAAGGGATTTATATTGATTAGAAGTGGAAGAGGGAGACATACACTAACCTCTAGTATCCATGGTTTTCTTAGGTTTTTTCTTTTCCTTTCAAACCACTTTCCCCTGTTTCTTGACTTGGTTGCATTTGTCATTTGTTTTTGAGTTCTCCATCGTGGGTTAAGCTTTGGGGAAATTTCTAGAAAAACTCCCATATTCATGGCATGATTTGATATTGATGGCTTGAAACTATTAATAATCTAGCTTATGCAAGTGTGATCATCCATCCATACTAATATTAATGGCTTTTGTTAGACCCTTTCTAGATCAACTTCAACAGAGATTCTAGCACATGCGAACATGGGTTCTTTCAACTCAAAATTGTTAATATAATGCCTCAACGAGTTACCAATGACAACTAAGGCATCATCACTCCAAAAATGTAGAGGAAAATGTGGGAGTTTCAACCAGATCGAGACTGCTGAGTGTACACACTTTCTCTAGAACAATGTCTTAGCCCCATCTGTTCAAGTACATGGCTCATGGTGCCATGAAATATGAGCTGCATAGATAAAAATTAAATCCATATCCTCCTCCTTTTAAAAAAGAAAGGCACACATAAATGAAATTTCAAATCTCTCTCAAGCAATGGAAGGTTTCCAGATTTTACCCAACCAAACCTCCATTGCCTTGGGGGACGACCATAATCCAATGAAGAGACCCATACCACTCTCTTATTAAGAGCCAGACTTTTATGCCTTGTTTCTTGTGAAAAGAATTTTACCTCCATAAGGGAAACTAGCTTAACGAATTTGGAGTAGGCCAATCTAATAGCGGATGCTAAAGCACTAAAGGTCTCTGCCTCTTGCTGAAGGATCCCTCTCGAATCAGGCTCCAAGAGGGGGTCCATAGCAAATCCCAACAACTCACTACCTAAGGTTTCTTAGGTGCTCTCTAATGAGATGTCAATATGAGATCCATTACTTTAAAAAAACTTATATATAAAAATTAAACCTTAATAATTAACAAAGATGAATAAAAAATATTTTATTTAAATAAATTAAATAATAAATAAGTTTTTCTCGTTTACAAATATATAATTCATTAAATTTCAATCTAGATTAAATGGAGTGTGTAAGAATAGTGTTTCCTCTCACAAGGTAATAGGTTCAAGACTTTAAACATTATACAATTGGATTATTATTATTATATTGAAATAATTTAATAATTACGCTATATGCGTTTTCACAATGGAGACGTAGTCTTAAAAGATTCCTCGTCTCCCTGGTCATTAACATTCTGACATGTGTTCCCTGGTGATTGGCTCCGCGCGCATAAAATCTGTAAGTGAAATCTTCACGCTTCCTCCAATCCCACGAAAGTGTGCCTTGCTTCACAAGTTAGTCGGACGTCAGGATTTCAATGCATCGCGGCACTGCCAAATTGTCGCTCGACATGTATTTTTCCTTTTTTTTGTTTTTTTACACAAGGTTTTCATGCTGTTTTTTTCCTGTTTTCATGTATTTATCAATCAGTGTGGAATTATGGTTCAAGATGTTGGAAATTGTAAGATGAACAACTGAAAGGATTGCTTAGATGGAAATTTTTTATTTACGTAACTCTAGGCAGATTGCAAAAAAAGTTTATTTACCGGATTTCAGCTAGAGTGAGACGTTTTCATCCATTCATACTCAGCATGGCTACTCATGTGCCAATATGTAATGGGAGGTCCCTTGTAAGGTTTTTTTAATGAGTTTTTATTTTAATTATTTTTCGTTTCCAATATGATTTCTGGTTAAACTCTTAATTTTTATTTTTTTATATAAATTTAAATTATTTATAATTTCATTAACTCTGAACTCCAATTTAAGAGGTTTCTAAGTCATTGTCCCGGAATATTAATATTATAAAACAAATAAAGAATATGTCTTTCCAAAATTATTATAGATATAATTATAATAAAAATGGATTGAATTTTTGAAGATTATGGATTCAAGCCGTTTGATTCATCTCTACATATTAAGAGCTTTAAAGCTTGAGCTTTTAAATTTAATTTAACTTATTTTCACTTGAAATGCTATTATTAAAAAAAATACTATTAATTAAAATAAAAATCAATATATCTCAATGAGAAACAAGTCGCTTTCTCGATTTTCGATCTCCTCCACTTACGAAACAGGTTCCCGCTTTTTCTGTTTCTGATTTCCGGTTCGGGATGCCGAAGTAGGCTTCCGCACTTTTGAAACTTGCAGTTCTTCACTTTCCCGGGTTCTGCACTGCGCTCTTAATTTACACACTCTACATTGATATTATATTAATATTATTTTAGTCATCTAAATAATATTGGTTTATATTTTAATATTAATTAAGATTCATGTAAATAATATTATGAATATAAATGTATGAATAGAATCGCATATTTGTATTTTAAAATAGTGGTTATGATTATAATCACGTATGATTTTGAAGATTATATTTTCATGACTCCATTTCAGAAGAAAAGTGAGTGGTTAATATAATGAGTTAACTTTTAAATATTTTTAATGTGTAAATTCTTTCATTTTTTTAAAATTCTTAGTGTTTTAAGAGCTTTCTGTGTAATTACCAGGAAAATTAACTTTCTTTTAGGCCGTCATTTTCCTGGCGATGAGCCATTTGCTTTTTATAATCAACAGAACAAGGTATCTTTTACATATGTTGAAGTACTAACTTTTCCTGTTTTTCTTTTTTTGAAGTAATTTGGTTGTTTTTAAGGGAAAATGTTGATTTCTGGATAGTTTTTAGTGAGCCATTTGATTATCTCTACAATTTTATAACATGTATTTTTTTCCCGAATTGCTACTCTATAATTTTTTTCATTTAATTATAAGTTTCACATTGTTGAACCGGCCTAGTTTTTCATTAATTTTGGAGGTAATCAACTCTTTTTGAACTTTTTATTTTGGTTTCATTCAAAAATTATTAAACCATTTCAATACCCAAAAATTAGATCATTTTTTTATTTACTTTTAACCATACATACACTCTGCATTTATTTTTATTTTAAAAATTTAAATATATATTTCCAGGGATGTTCAAATATATATATATATCATTTTGTTATAAATATTCATTTTTACTAAAAACATGTCTAAATACTCCAAGAAAAATTAGATGTCTAATTTCTATGATTCTCTAAAATAAATTATAAAATAAAAATATTAATATATATACACATTATAAATTAAATTTATCTTAATTATGTATCGTTCAAGTATTTAAATCTGTATCATTGAAGTATTTGAAGATTTAAATTTAAATTATTTATGGATTTTGTTGGTACTTAATAAATCTAGATTAAAATAGATTTTCTAGGTTTTTAGTTATTTTTATTATGAAGCATCTTCAATTGTGGAAAAGAAAAATTGCAAAAAAAAAAATCAAAGATCCAAAAACGGAACTTTCATTTTTCTTTCATGTGCAATCAGAGCTTTGATTTTGAATTTATTTAATAACAAAATTGTATTTTAATTGTAATTAATTAAATATATTTTAATTTTGAATCTATCTAAATATTATAGGACAACATTTTTATCATAATAAATTGTAAATATATCTTTGTTTAATTTTGATGTAAAAATAAACGAGGTCTATAAGCATCAAAGTCTTTATTTTAGAAAAAAAAATGAAATGAAAATAATAGGAACTAAGAAATACTAAATAAATATGCCAATTGTCCCAAGATTAGTAGTAGTTGTGCAAGATATTTCACTTTAGCCAAATTAGAAGGCTTTGGTCATTTTGCGAAATACATATCATTGCTAAAATTGTTTATTCAATAAGCACATATACATTAATATATCATGATGGATACTATGGTTTCTACTTGAAAATACTTATAAACTATAATGAATTTTACACTTCAAATATTTGTTTAAGTTTTTCACCATAATCTACTACAATGTCAATAGGAATTGTTTTTTAGCTGACTAGCAAACTGGAAGATGATTCCCAGGAATTACGGTAAAAATAAACTTTTGTACTATGTTTAAGTTTAATATGATTTTTAAATTTTTTATTTAACAATGCCATTATATTTATAGTCATGTTATTGTTGGAAATTATTTTTATTATCTATAATAAATTAGAAAGATTAAACCGAAAGCAGACTTCCGCATTTAGAACCGGAAATAGGAAACTGAAAAGCATGTAATTGCAGGAACCCTGTTTTGTAAGTGGAGGAGTCGACTTCTGCAATCCCAACTGGAAATCTAAAATCGGGAAGGCGTGAGAGTGTGAAAGACATGTTTCTCATTGAGATATATTGATTTGTATTTTAACAAATAGTATTTTTTTTAATAATAACATTTCAAGTGAAAATATTTTTTTTAATAGAAACTATAAAAAGGTTTGATATTAAATAGGCTATGAACAACCATACATTACAAAAAACAACATATAAATAGTTCTTGCTGGTTTGAAATAGAAAAGACAAAACTAGGCCAAAGAATTGAGCTTAATATGCCGAACAAAGCTCTTACATAACTATTAAAGACATAGGTAGTATATACCCGAATGTACTGATGATTAAGAAGTAAGCAAAAAAACATAAGATAATTATCAAACTCATTAAGGGTTTCCTGGATGCCCCAGAGGTTGTGTGACAGATTCCTCCTCCATGTGCTGAGCTACCCTTGGAAGGTTTTCATGTGCTTGAATTCCTTGATTCATTTGAACTAGATGCTGGAGGTCCTCCTGAGTGCGGTTCACTTTCCCCATGATTTCCTTTAAATTCATTTCAGTATCGTCAATCCTGGCATCATGGTTGCTAATATTATAGGATGTGTAACCAACTACATCAAAAAGATTTTTAATTTCTTTGGCAGTCTCTCTACTGTCTATGATTCCATTAGACACCATTTCATAAAGACGCCGAAGGTTTTCCTTTAGGTATGCAAGACCTGCATTTTCACCTGCGTGGTCCATTCTTTCGTGGCTAGAACTGAGATTAACAAGGTTAAGGTTGGAAAAACTGCTGATAAAATCCCTATCAGAACCTGTAAACTCATGAACCTACCCAAAGCAAATAAAACTAAGACTGAAAGGAAGATTACCGAGAGCTGAGATGAGAGTAGTAATTTCTTGCTGAAGAATGTTGCAATCGCTCCTTCCTTCCACCCAGAACAATTACACCCAAAGGATAGAGTGTTACCTCCAAGGAGAAAATGACCGACTGTAAGAACAATGGATGCAAAGCCTGAGACTGAACACCACGAAGGACCAACAGTTCGTGAAGAGAATATGCGATTCAAGAACGCAACGAGAGCTAGCCTTTCCTTAACAAATGCCCTAATTAGAGGCAGGGACTCCCATGGGATCCCCTGAGCATAGCTTTCATCGACGCCTGGGATAACAATGAGAAAATATTTTTTTGGGAAGACTACAGAAGAATGAGGAAGGTTTGGAATATCATATGGAGCAGGGGGTGAACGAAACTTTGGGAAGAATCCATTGCACAGAGCGGGATAAGACCTGAAGCATGTCTTCTAAATGAGCAATTAATTTGGAGGGGATGGTTCATTAAGGCGGACATGATTAAGAATGAGATGGAGGCGAGTGGAAACCACGCGTCGCCAAGACAAAGAGCATGTTTAAAACCATAGTCCATAACCATTATTGCAATGAGATTTAAGGATGGGTAGGTTAGTAGGGGGGTGAAACCTTAGATTCATTAGGGTATGGGTTTGAGGCTTGCGTCTAAACCATTGAAACAATAGTGACCTTGGTGAAGATAGGCCCCTATGTTAGCCAAGGCATCTGCAAGGGCATTATTTGCTCAAAGGATGTGATAAAACTCATAATTGTTCAAAAGGAGAGGAGTGATTCTGTTGTACATCCTTCTGCACTTGATCGATGCTGAGGTGTAGCCATTGATCATTTTGTATAATACTTGCCTTGAGTCACCAAAAATCGCTATCCTGGAGGAATCTATAGTGTCCAAAAGTTCTAGTCCCTGCAAGAGAGCCATCCGCACCTTCCACCCATGGGTTGCCTTTTGAGGCACCATCAAAGAATAAGGCATAGGAATTCCATTCCTGCAACCAAGCCATACGTTTGCTGTGAGTCTTCCTTATCTCCCAAGGGTATGAGCTTGTGGGAAAAGTGGATCGAGAGCTAATGGAATTGGACTAAGGGGAGCTCCTTTTGAGAAAGATGTTGCACCAAGAAGAGAGTGACTTTGAAAGGTCTTCTGAAGCCGGATAGCTAATACCCTTAGATGCAAAATTTTTTGCTATCATTCCCACAATTTTTGAAGCTATTCAAGATGGAACAAATTTCTCCCCTTTAAAAATTGCTTTATTTCTGGCCAACCAAAGCTGCCAACAAAGGTTCTTTGGGATGGTGTTCCAAAGAAGCTTGAGAATGGGTTTCTTATTGAGATTTCCAGGGAAGTACTTAATCCATTTTACAAGAAGCTTCTCAAAGGAGTCTGGAGGTCCGAACTGAGAACCTGGAGGAAGGATAGACTTCCAAACTTTCAAAGATAAACTGCATTGAAGAAAAATGTGGATTGAAGTTTCTGATTCCGAGTTACATAGAGCACATCTAGAGGGGCCTGCTATCCCCATTTTCCTGATATTTTCAGCTATAAGCAATTTGTTATGCATCAAAGTCCATATGAATGAATTTACCTTGGGAATACTATCTAAGTGCCAGACCCTTTTCCATAAGATTTTGTTTACTGCAGGTTCCATAGATAACTTCTTATATCCTTCCTTGACTGTGTACGTGCGATTTTTTCCCCAAACCAAGATAGTCCTGTGAAGATTTATTTATCAGAGTCTTTCCATGCAAGGAAGAGAAGAGAAGATTCTTCGCTGCCTCCAAATGCTCAAGAGGATGTATTTCTTTCCAACCAATCCAGCTCCCCTTCGGGTTCCATGAGGAGAGATCCAAGAGAGAGGTGATGCCGATGCTATGAGCCCATTCATACAGTTCTCTCATCCTTGGAAGAGAGGAGAGTGAAGAATGTCCCAGAATACTGTGCTCCCAAACCTTAATCTTTTTGTCATTTCCTGGAATCCAGTAATAATTTGACTGAATCAAATTGAGAGAAGCTTTGCACAGAAGACAGAGGGAGGTGCCCTTTCCGATCCAAGGGCATGTCAAAATTTTGGATCTTAGTCTCCTGATGTATTTTTTTCTTATTACCTCTTTCCACCATTCTTTCTTGCTGGTGTCCAATTGCCAAATCAATTTTGCACCAAGTGCTTTGTTCATTTGCTTTGGATCCCTTATGCCCAATCCTCCTCTGCTTTTTGAGCATTTAACTGTGGCCCATTTTACCAAGTGAAACTTTTTAGTCTGCACCTTTCCTCCTTGCTAAATAAATTTTGTGATTTCTATACAAATACTATTTATTACTGTCTTAGGGGCCAATATCATCGAACTGGAATATATAGGGTACGAAGAGAGGATTGAGTGAATGAGCGTTACTTTCCCTGCCAGGTTTAACCACTTGGATCCCAAAGAATGGATTTTATTTTTGATCTTTTGAATGACCGGAGCCCACATGAAGGAAGCAAAGGTATTTTTAGCTATGGGGATTCCCAGATAGATGAAATGAGTCCAATCATAATTGACACGAATGTGGAGGATTTGAGATATGTTAAGAAGAGTAGTCACATTTCTATTCCATCCATAAAGCTGACATTTATCCAAATTTGCAGAACTTCCAGAAGAGTGGAGGAAAAGATCTAGGGGTCTTAGGAAATTTCTGGCAATTTGGGGGGAGGCTATGCCCAATAGAATAGTGTCATCGGCAAAAAGAGCGTGATTAATAGGTTGAACTCCATTTCGAAAGGAGAGTCCTGGGAGGGATCTCTCTTCTTGAAGTCTAATGAGCCTTCTACTCAGGGAATCAGCAACAAGGATGTAGAGGAAAGGGGAGAGGGGACAACCCTACCTTATCCCTAGTCTGGCCTTGAAAAACTCTGTGGGTTTTCCATTGATTAGAGGGGCTATTCAGGGAGAATCGATGCAATCTTGGACTTGATTAATGAAGAGGGAGGGGAAACCAAACTTTTTGAGCACCAACAAAATAAAGGCATGTCTTAACTAGTCAAAAGCATTTGCAAGATCAAGTTTAATATCCATACCTGCTTCGTCCCTCTTGGTGCTAGAACGAATTGCTTCCTGCACCATAAGGATGTTATCACTGATTTGGCGACCTGAGATGAAGCCTCCTTGATTGGGGGAGATCAAAGAAGAGATTATAGTCTTGATTCTTAAGGATAAGACTTTGGAAAATATTTTATAGGAGGCATTACAAAGGGAAATAGGTCTGTACCTTTTGATAGAGGAAGGATTAACCTCTTTTTGGATCAGGGCTAAGAAAGTGGAATTAGTGGAGCCTCCCATTTTACCTTTAGACATCCAAGAGATAAGAAGCATAAGGTCTTTTTTTATTAAAGGCCAGAACATCCTATAAAAATGAATGGTAAAACCGTCAGGTCTGGGGGCTTTATCCGAATGAAGGGTCCAAATGGCCTTCTTAATTTCTTCTTCAGAAATGGGGGATTCTAGAAGAAGACTATCCTCTAGGCTGATCAAAGTGGGGATGTCTTTAACCATTTCCTCCATATTTTCCTGCGATACATCCTCTTCGGCATTATAAATATTTTCAAGGAAACCTCTTACCTCAGTGCTGATTGTCGCTTGTCCTGTTATGACTGTATCGTCTTTAATTTTAATCTCCCTCATGGTGTTCCTCCAC
This sequence comes from Pseudotsuga menziesii, assembly GCA_001517045.1. Taxonomy (NCBI): domain Eukaryota; kingdom Viridiplantae; phylum Streptophyta; class Pinopsida; order Pinales; family Pinaceae; genus Pseudotsuga; species Pseudotsuga menziesii. Next base: position 370,505 of record LPNX010090474.1, on the reverse strand, counting down.
TGCCTCTCTTTGCAATGATTTTGAAACAATTTGGTGTTTTGATCGCCCCCCTTGAGCCAAAGAACTCTAGAGTGTAGTCTCCATCCTTCTTCCTCTTGCCTTAGAATTGTCTGCAGGATTTTTTCAAGTTCTATCTCCCTGAGAAGGAGCTCTCTAGTTATCTCATTTTTTTCCATATCCTCTTGAAGAGCTTCCATATTTTTGACAATTTCATTTTTTTTGAGTGATGGCTACTGATAGTGTTGCATGGCCCAGGACTTGAGAGTGGACTTCACCCTTTTGAGCTTTTGTTCCCAAATAAAATTCAGAGATCGTCGAATGAAGTAGAGCCAAGCTTTTAAGATGATATCTCAAACCCCTTATGATTCTAACCAAAGATGATTGAACCTAAAGGTAAGAGGCCCCAAATTTTCTATTGGCGGGAAGAAGAGACATAGCAGCTTATGGCCCGAGATGGCCGAACAAAAAAGTTTGGACTCTGGGAAGGTCCTGAGGAGGTGGGTACTTACTAGAACGTGGTCCACCTGGCAGCAATATGGCTTGGACCAATTCTTTTGTTGCTCCAGGTGAAGGTCCCGTTCTTTGGCTTGATATCCGTTAATCCCCAAAGCATGATCAGATCCTCCAAACTTTCTCCAAATGGATCCCTTACTTTAACTCCTCCTCTGCGCTCAGCTATAGAAATAGTGACATTGAAGTCTCTGGCTACCGAGAAGGGGGTCTGATTTTTCCCTTCGCATTGCTCCTCGAGAGAGTTCTAAGAAATTTTCTTTTTGAGCTTGGATTGTGGGTCCATAAATATTCCCTATCCAGAATACTTCTTTATTTTCTTTGTTTTCTAGATTAACAAACAACTAGTTTCCATTTTCAATGCTTGTTTGCATGGTGAACTTCTCACTGTCCCACCAAGAAAGAAGGCCTCCTGTTGCTCCACTCGCACTGATAGCAAGCCCTTCTCCTTTGGGCCACAAATTTTTCATAGTTGAAAGACTGTCTTCCGCAGTATTTTTAGTCTCCTGGATGAGAAGGAAAGAGATGGATTTCATTGATTTGAATCTTTTAATCACTTCAATTTTTTGGGAACCTCCTAATCCTCGATAGTTCCAGGAGACCAACTTCATTATTTCTTAAGTTGTCGGAGCGCCTTTTCCCTTTCCTTTTTTTCTTCATCCACGCTAAGGAGGTATTTGCTTGCTTGTGAGTTTTTTACCAGGAAGTTAAGATTGGATTGCTTCCCTGCTGCTTCCTATTCCCTTAAGGTCTTATTTTATTTTCTACCTTTTCCGGATTGAGTTTCTTGCTCTTCATTGGAGTTCTCTGAAGTTTCTTCAGAGCTTGATTTTTCCCTAGAATGGGTGACTGATCCTTCAGAGTTGGCAGTTCCTTCCTTTCTGGCGATGGGACGAGAGGGATTCTCCACCCTAGCATCCTTTTGCTTTGGAGATGGAGCCTCTGCTGGGATTTCTTGCTCCTGAAGAGGGGCCTCTTCCTCATTTTCCTTTGGGTTTTCTATATCTGGTTCCTCAATGTGTAGGGCTTCAAACTTGTTTCTAGGTGCGTTCTTTGCCGGGATATGGGGTTGTTGTGCCACTGTTGATTTTGCACTTTTTTCCCCACTTGCTACGTTCCATCCTTCTTCTTGCGGACCTTCAAGGTTAGGTTTGTCCGGTTTTTTTGGACAAGATTTAGCGAAATTCCCATACTCGTGGAAGTATTTGCATTTGAAGGCGATTTGCTCATAATCCACTTTTTGGAGGTGATTCCAACCATTAATTGATAGATTGATAGCTTCAAATAAGCCTTTCTCCAGATCGACATCAACACAAATTCTGGCACATGAAAACATTGGGGCTTTTGGCTCTGATTTATCCACATATTTTCTCAAAGTATCACCTATTGCTCGAAAGTCCTCGTCATTCCAGCAATGAAGGGGAGGTGGGGAAGCTTAACCCATACTGGAACTGCCTTAGGGATATCTTTTTCAAGGTCGAAGGATAGATCCCATTTGTTAAGATACATTCCTCTTAGACCCATAAAATAAGGCCCATTTCTGAATATGAGGTCCCAATCTTCTTTCTTCTAAAAAATGAAAGCAAAATAGCATTTTCCGCAGAATATTTGCTGGACCTCTCCTTGTTTGAGGGTTCTCCAATTCTTATTGAGCCATATTTCAACCGATCTAGGGGACAGACAAAGTCCTATGAACAAACCAATGAGTCCTTTCTCTGAGAGAGTGACGACT
>LPNX010090474.1:274671-368181 GCA_001517045.1 Pseudotsuga menziesii | reverse complement strand
GGGGGGGGGGGGGGGATGGAGGTGACAATGTTCAGGAAATGATCTTCAAAGCTTGAGAGTTCAGGATCTGGATGATCCATGGAAGGGAGGCCGAGGGGGGGCCTGCGCAGAGCCCTCCCACATAAAACCTAGTAGCCGCAAAACCCTAGCTCGTGATTCTAACTCTTACAACAACAACATGATCTCCTGTTTGACAATTTCAGAAAGTGCAGATTCATAGTGAGGTATACCTCAAAATTTCAAGTGAAAATATTAATATGCATATTATAATTAATTAAATTTATCTTAATTATGTATGGTTCAAGTATTTAAATCTCTATCGTTAAAGTATTTAAAGATTTAAATTTAAATTATGTATGGATTTTGTTGGTACTTAATAAATTTAGATCAAAATAGATTATCCCAGTTTTTAGTTATTTTCATTATGAAGCATCTTTGGTTGCGGATAAGAAAAATTGCTAAAAGAAAAATCAAAGTTCCACATTCCCCAATGCGAAAAGCAGAAATCGAAAAATAAGAAAAAAAATATGAGTCAAATATATTTCTAATTTCTGCATTCGGCATTCCGCGCAATGCAGAAATCAGAACTTTGAGTTTTCTTTAATGTGCAATCAGAGCTTTAATTTTGAATTTTTTTAATAACAAAATTGCATTTTAATTGTAATTAATCAAACCTATTTTAATTTTGAATCTATCTAATATTATAGGACAACATTTTTATCATCATAAATTGTAAATATATCTTTATTTAATTTTGATGTAAAAATAAATGAGGTTTATAAGCATCAAAGTCTTTATTTTAGAAAAAAAACTGAAATGAAAATAATACGAACTAAGAAATATTAAATATTAATAGGCATGCCAATTATCCCAATATTAGTAGTAGTTGCAAGATATTTCACTTTAGCCAAATTAGAAAGCTTTGGTCATTTTTCCAAATACATATCACTCCTAAAAAAAAATTCAATAAGCACATATACACTAATATATCATGATGGATCCTTAAAAAACACTGCTGATCGCAACCTGGAGCCGATTGGGATCTCCGCTTAGGGTTGTGAGCCAAAGCTGCCGCACTCGACCATGAGTGTGCCTGGGGGTGGGGAGCCACCTCCCACCTCGCCGATCTCTACTGAGGAAGCCTTCCGAAGGCTGATCGCGCCGATGGGGAAGAAAACCACGGCCCCTGGTGTTCCAAAATTTGTCAAGAAATTGGACGAAATACCTGAAATAGCCCTGCCCGAAGATCAGCCAATAAATATAGCCCTGGCTTTATCTGAAAGAGGCTTGGTAGGACAATTTATGGGGCTCTGGCCCTCTACCAAAACTACTGATGATTGGATTCAACACAACTGGAGGCCCCAGCTTAAGAATAGTGTGACCTGTTATCCCGTTGGAAGAGGATTCTTCATCTTTGAGTTCATTTCCAAGGAAGACCGTGATCTTGTCTTCAGGAGCGGGCCATATTTCATGGGGACCCAGGGTTTGCACCTCAATAGGTGGACGCCCGACTTCGACCCTATCGTTGATGTCCCTAAAGAGGTCCCAGTTTGGGTCCGACTCCCTAACCTTCCTGCCCACTGCTAGGACTTCAAGTCCCTTCAGAATATCGGCAACGGACTTGGAATATTCATAGACAAATCGGACAACAAAGGCCAATATAATTGTGCAAGGATTTGCATAGAAGTTGACTTGGAAGTAGGCCTCCCAGAAGCTGTAAAACTCACCATAGGCGCATGGCACCACTATCAAAAGTTGGATTATGAACAGCTACCGTTCAAATGTAGAAACTGCCACGAACATGGCCACTTCCAAAGGAACTGCCCAAAGGCCCATCCTGAGGACAAAGAGGAAGGGGAAGGCTGGAAAAAGGTCAAAAATGGCAAGGCAGCCCAGAAACCAAATGAAAAAAAAAACTTAGACCCAGCAGAGAAAACCCAATCCAACACAAAAGCCAAGGAATCGGCAAAGGAAGGCTCAACTTCTAGGAAAACCCCTGAAATCAATAAGAACCATGAGGGATCAGAGGATCTTGCGAAGGAAGCAAAAGAAGATGGGAAAGAGACGGATCCGACCCCCACAGAAGACGTTCAAAACGAAAAAGAGGTAGAGGAAGAGCACATCAGCCTTGCCTCGGACACATGGGGGGATTCTGAAGACGATGGTACTGAATCAAGCAGCTCCCAAGCCACTCCTATCAAGACCACCAGGGGACGGAAGTCAAAGAAGAAACATAGAGAAGAAAAAACTTATTTGGATGTCCTTCAAGGCTCCCAGAAAACCCTCAAAGGAATGATCAACACTAGATCCATGAGCAAGCAAGGCTTGGCTCCAAAGGGAGCCATCACCGCCCAAGCTAGTAAATAATGAAATACGTCTCCTAGAACTACAGAGGATTAGGAAGCAATCTGAAAGAAGAATCCCTTAAAGACATTGTAAGATTGTATTCGCCTGACATCCTTCTCATCCAGGAGACAAAACTGGAGGACTATGTCCTTCTCCAGGCAAGCAAAGCATATTGGAAAAAGGGTCAAGGAAAAGCTGTCAATGTGAGAGGTGCATCTGGAGGGATAGCAACCTTCTAGGATAGCTCCAAATTCGACCTGGTAACTGAAGAAAGCAACAATCACTGGTTTTTAACCAAACTCCTCCACAAAGATTCAGGTCATCAAGTAAGTCTGTTCAATCTATATGTTCTAGTTTTACTAGCTGAAAAAAGAATCTGTTGGGACTCCCTAAAGTCCTTCCTCAGCATGCATATTCCAGAAAACATTATTATAGCAGGAGATATTAATGTTACCCTGGCAGCAGAGGAAAAAAAGGGGGGCTCACCAATCAGAGATCTGGCTAGCGAATGGGTTGAAGTCCTCATTCTAGAATGGGATCTGGAGGATATCAAACCTCCTCGTGGGAAATTCACATGGACTAATAAAAGAAGGGGCCCTGGTCATATTGTCACTCGCCTCGACAGATACCTAGTCCAATCCTCTTTCTTGACCTTCAAGCTCTTGGCTGCTTCTAAAATCCTTGCCAATTATACCTCAGATCATAAACCAATTATGCTAGAGCTCTCTCTAGGGGAAAACCCAGGCCCCATCCCCTTCAGATTCAACCACCTGTGGATCCAGCAAGAAGGGTTTCAGAAGGTGGTCTCCTTGGTCTGGAGCCGGCAGATCCAAGGCTCCCCTTCCTTTGTTTGGGAAGAGAAACTGAAGGGCCTCAAAAAAGAGCTGAAAGAATGGGCCAAAAAACTGAAATCCCCTACCTCCAAAAGAAAAGATGCGCAGGAGGCCCTCGAGGCTCATCAACTATTCATGGAAGATTCCAACGGTTCTCAAGAGCCATTACAGAAAGAAGAAGATCTTCAAAAAGAGTATCACAGAGCATGCTGGGCTGAAGAAGAGCACTGGAGGCAAAAGTCTAGAAGTATCTGGTTGCAAGCAGGTGACAAGAATACAAGTTACTTTCATAAGCAAGCTGAATCTCGAAAGCAGTTCAAAACAGTAAATGAAATTCAGTACCAAGGTAATTTGGTTAAGGACTTTGAAGACATTAAGCGAGCATCCCACTCCTTCTTCAAAGATCTTTTCTCGGACCCGAAAGAAAACCCTATTGATGTAAACTCCTATCCACTTAATCTCATTCCTAAGCTGGTCCATGATGCAGATAACCGCCTCTTGACAGCCTCGATCAGTATGAAATAACTTTAAAAAGCCCTAGACAACATGGAGCCAGATAAAGCACCGGGCCCTGATGGCTTCACAGCAAGGTTCTTCGTGACATGTTGGTCTACCATTAAAGATGACCTTCTGAGAATGGTCAGGAAATATCAGCACTGCAACAAGCTCGAAGGAAGTACAAACTCGGCCTTTCTAGCCCTGATCCCGAAAGAAAAAGGGGCCAACAATTTCAGCAGATTCCGGCCCATCTCCCTTTGCAACACAGGCTACAAGAATCTCAAAATTATTGCCAACAGGCTCAAGAATATCCTGCCTAACATCATACCAGAGAACCAGGGAGGCTTCATAAAAGGGCGGAAGATACTTGACAACATTGTGCTGGCGCAAGAAGCCATTCATTCAAGCTGTCTCCGAAAAGAAAAAGGCATGGTAATCAAGCTTGATCTGGGGAATGCCTTCGACAGGGTGAGACATGATTTTCTGTTCACTGTTATGGGAAAATTCGGCTTTGCAAAAGGATTCATCAGCTGGGTGAAAGCATGTATTGCATCTCCCTGGATTGCTCCTCTGGTAAATGGTCACCCAACAGAATTTTTCAAGCCTCGAGAGGACTAAGACAAGGCTGCCCCTTGTCTCCGCTCCTCTATGCCATTCAGGCTTCTATCCTCAGCTTGCAATTGGATCAATGCCAGCAGATCAGCTCTCTTTCGGGACTAAGGATGGCCCACAATGTTAAAGAAATCAACCATGCCCAGTTCGCCGACGACACATTGCTCCTTGGAGGAGCTAGTATAATATCAGCAGGATTTTTCAAAAGAGAACTGGACATCTACAATGAGGTCTCGGGCAACATGAGCAATCTTCAGAAAAGCAATATCTTTGGGTGGAACTGTACCATAAGGGAGGTGGCAGAAATTGCAAGAGTCTTAGGTATGGATGGAACCATTTCCTGGGATTCCTTCAAATATCTAGGGATTTCGATCTTCAAAACTACTCCCAAATTGGCTCACTGGTTGCCCCTACTGGATAAACTGAAAATCAGAATTAAGGCCTGGGGAGCATCATGGCTAAATATAGCAGGGAAGGTGACTCTTCTAAAATCTGTTCTCACAAGCATCCCCATTTACCAGAATACTATTGTGCTAGCCCCAAAAAATTTCATAAACAAGGTTGATAGCATTTTGAGAATATTTTTGTGGGAAGGAGGGAAAAACAACGAAAGGAGGCTTCATTTAGTAAGCTGGGACAAGATAAAAAAAACTTTCTCAGAGGGAGGCCTCCAAATCTGTGATATTGCAGCTCAAAACTTAGCACTGGGTGCCAAGCTCCTCTGGAACTTAGTATCTGGTTGGTCTAGCTGGAGCAAGAGAGTAATGTGGAAAAAATACTTTCAAGGGACCCGAACAAGATGCTTGTATCAGTCACCTAGACCAATAAAAGGATTACCAATTTTTAAGCTCTGCCTCATGGCCTTGGAGCATTTCAAAGCCAACCTTTACCGGATTCCTGGCAATGGGAAAAATATCAGAATTTGGGATGACCCGATCCTCGGGAATCCGCCTCTAGGACAGAGGGAAGACCTGGCAAATATCAAAATCTGGCTTCAAAACAGAAATCTTAAAACCTTATGGGACATTTCCAGCTGGATAGAGGATGAGGAAGAAAGCTGGGAAAGCTGGAATATGGGAGACTTACCAGATCTTCTTGAAGGAGAAACCAGGTGCTTGATAGATCTACTTCAAGGGAAAGCCCCTTTAAAAGCCCAATCAAAAGACAAAAGAGGTTGGGGCTTCACATCCGGCTCGTACTCTGTAGCAAAAGGGTACAGACTCATTAAGGCAATCCCCAACGTTCCTCCAGACCCATCTCAATGGAATTTTGTTTGGTCTGCCACCTCCATTCCCAAGATTGACTTCTTTTGTTGGACACTTGCTCACAACAGCATTCTCACCAGCGACAACTTAAGAAAGAGAGGGATGGAAGGTCCCTCAAGGTGCCCACTGTGTGTTTCAGAAGAAGAAAATGCAGATCATCTGCTCCTTAACTGTTCCTTTGCTCGTGAAGTCTGGAAGGACACTTTGAAGATAGATTCTGATATTTTTATCATGCCTGGAAATATTCAGGACCTCTTTACATCTTGGGCCTCCAAATCTCCATTCAACCTCATCAAAAAAGATCTCCTCAGCGCTGGATGGATGTGGCTCCCCAAATTCATTTGATGGAAACTGTGGCTGGAGAGGAATAATAGGATCTTGAGGGAGGCAAGCTGCACCCCTTCGAGAATCGTAACAAAAATCAAAGCTCTTATGGGAGAGGCGTTAGAAGCCAAAGCCACCCTCAAAAACACTTTGGCCCTGAGCAACGAAGAAGATCATTGGCTTAAAGAGTTGGTTCCAAATCATCAGATCAGAACCACTAGCAACACTTCTACTATTGCAGAATGGGAAATCCGTTTAGAAGAACAAGATTTCATTAAATGGAGGTTGGCGCTGGAAGACCATTTCCTCTTCTTTGATGGTGCCTCAAAGGGCAACCCGGGAGCAACTGGGGGTGGAGGGGTGATCCTAGCTCCAAGAGGCACTCTAGAGCTGAGCTTTGCCTGGGGTCTGGGTCAGGATACCAACAATAGAGTAGAGGCTCTCACACTCTGGCAAGGTCTGAACCTAGCATTAAGCAGGAAGCTTCTCTCCCTTATTGTATTTGGATATTCCAGGTTAATAATCCAAGCAGTAAACTCGAAGAGGAACCCCGCTCAGGTCCATCTTCTGCCCATTCTCAAGAAAATTAAGCTACTGCTTTCCAAGTTTCAAAAAAATAAATTCTTTCACATTCTGCGAAAGTTGAATTCTAGGGCCGATCTGGAGGCTAATAATGGCACTCTCCTGAGCAGGAGCTCTCTAACAATAAATGGGACTGAAATTCTTTACTTTATTCCATAACTCTGGAGGCATGTCTCCAATGGTTTTATCTACAAAAATGAGCTTATGTTATCACTACGTGCCTTCTGGCAAGGTCCATTATGGACTGGCACCTGAAATGGTCATTATCAGAAAACAGAGCAGCAACGATCTATGTCCTTCCCGAAAGATCAATCAGAATCAATGTGACAGGTCAAGAAGCATTGGGCTCTGCTCACACAGAGAGCCTCAAAAGAAGTATCAAAGACTCACCATGACTGCACCTTACTGGATCGCTCATGAAGACGGGACAGACCGTCCCTCTCAAACATGGAAATCGATGACTCAAGTTCTTCACCATTGCCACCAGGGGAGGATTGGAACGCAGAGATCCAATAGGAAATGGACAAGCCCCAAAGGAAAACCAATGACCAAGCCGACATCTCGCAAGTTGACATCAGATCCGGAGACAAGCATTGTCATCTTAACCAAGATCAACGTAAAAGAGTTCACTGAGGTCGAGGTGAAGAAGACCTCAGGAAAGACAACTCATGGCGCAACGTTCAGATGTCGATAAGGTTGGTGGCAGATGGGGAATCGCCTCAACAATCAGGATCGTCAAGCCAAGCAGCTGCTGGCAGAGAAAGAATACTATCAAGAGGTGCTCAGACTCTTCTCGTCTCCCTTAGATTTTGGTCACTGTTGTCTTTATGTTACGGGCTGCCTCTACTAGTTCCACCAAAAGGCTGTTAGCCTATAAGGCAAGGGTAATCTGGAATTTAAATCCCATCTTCAATTGCCAGTACTCAAGCAACAGGTGTATGAATGAGATGAATCTCCTTTGTGTAAAAGCACCCAGCAGCTTCTTAGCCGGTCATTAATTCAAAAATTAACTGTTTCTGTCAAAAAAAAAAATATCATGATGGATACTATGGTTTCTACTTGAAAATACTTGTAAACGATAATGAATTTTACACTTCAAATATTTGTTTAAGTTTTTCACCATAATCTACTGCAATATCAATAGGAACTGTTTTTAAGCTGACTAGCACTTGGAAAGTGATTCCCAGGAATTATGGTATAAAATAAACTTTTATACTATCTTGAAGTTTAATATGATTTTTTAAATTTCATTTAATAATTTTATTATATTTATAGTCATGTTATTGTTGGAAATTATTTTTTATTATATATTATAAATTAGAAAGATTAAATCAGAAGCCAACTTCAACATTCCGAACTGGAAATCGGAAACTGAAAAGGCGTGAAAGTGCGGGAACCTGTTTCGTAAGTGGAGGAGCAGACTTCCGCAATCCGAACTATAAACCTAAAATTGGGAAGGTGTGAGAGTGTGGAAGACATGTTTATCATTGAGATAAATTGATTTTTATTTTAATTAATAGTATTTTTTTAATAATAACATTTCAAGTGAAAATATTAATATACACATAATAAATTAAATTTATCTTAATTATGTATCGTTCAAGTATTTAAATCTATATCGTTGAAGTATTTAAACATTTAAATTTAAATTATTGATGGATTTTTTTGGTACTTAATAAATCTAGATCAAAATAGATTGTGTTTTTAGTTATTTTTATTATGAAACATCTTCACTTGCTGAAAAGAAAAATTGTGAAAAGAAAAATCAAAGTTCTCCTTTTCGTATTCCTTAATGTAGAAAGAAGGAAATAAGTAAAAAAATATGAATCAAATACTTTTTCTATTTCCGCATTCTGCACCGGGGAATGCGGAAATAGGAACTTTGATTTGTCTTTAATGTGAAATCAGAGCTTTGATTTTGAATTTATTTAATAACAAAATTGAATTTTAATTGTAATTAATTAAATTTATTTTAATTTTGAATCTATCCAATATTATCATAATAAATTGTAAATATATCTTTGTTTAATTTTGATGTAAAATAAACGAGGTATATAAGCATCAAAGACTTTATTTTAGAAAAAAAAAATGAAATCATACGAACTAAAAAATACTAAATATTAATAGACATGCCAATTATCCCAATATTAGTAGTAGTTGCAAAATTTTTTACTTTAGCCAAATTAAAGATCTTTGGTTATTTTGACAAATGCATATCACTGCTAAAATTGTTTATTCAATAAACACATATACATTAATATATCATGATGGATATTATGGTTTCTACTTGAAAATACTTATAAACTATAATGAATTTTACACTTCAAATATTTATTTAATTTTTTCATCATAATCTAGTACAATATCAATAGGAACTGTTGTTTAGCTGACTAGCAAACTGGAAGGTGATTCGAGGAATTACGATATAAAATAAACTTTTATACTATGTTTAAGTTTAATATGATTTTTTAAATTTTCATTTAACAATGCCATTATATTTATAGTCATGTTATTGTTGGAAATTATTTTTTATTATCTATTATAAATTAGAAAGATTAAACAAGAATCCGACTTCCCCATTCCAAACCGAAAATCTAAAACCGAAAAAGCATGAAAGTGCTGGAACCTGTTTCATGAGTGCAGGAGCCAACTTTTGCAATCCGAACCGGAAACCGGGAAGGTGTGAGAGTGCGGAAGACCTGTTTCTCATTGAGATATATTGATTTTTATTTTAATTAATAGTATTTTTTTTAATAATAACATTTCAAGTGAAAATATTAGTATACACATTATAAATTAAATTTATCTTAATTATGTATTGCTCAAGTATTTAAATCTGTATCGTTCAAATATTTAAATATTTAAATTTAAATTATTTATGGATTTTGTTGATATTTAATAAATCTGGATCAAAATAGATTCTCTGAGTTTTTAATTATTTTTATTATGAAGCATCTTTAGCTGCGGAAAATAAAAATAAAAGTTTCGATTTCCACATGGAAATCGGGAAATAAGAAAAAGAATATGAGTCAAATACTTTTCTGATTTCTGCATTCCGCACTGGAGAATGAGGCAATCGGAACTTTGATTTTTCTTTAATGTGATTTTGAATTTATTTAATAACATAATTGCTTTTTAATTGTAATTAATTAAATCTATTTTAATTTTGAATCTATCTAATATTACAGGACAACATTTTTATCATAATAAATTGTAAATATATCTTTGTTTAATTTTGATGTAAAAATAAACGAGGCCTATAAGCATCAAAGTATTTATTTTAGAAAGAAAAATAAAATAAAAATAATAAGAACTAAGAAATACTAAATATTAATAGACATGCTAATTATCCCAATATTAATAGTAGTTGCAAGATATTTCACTTTAGTCAAATTATAAAGCTATGGTCATTTTGCTAAATACATATCATTGCTAAAATTGTTTATTCAATAGGCACATGTACAATAATTAATATATCATGATGGATATTATGGTTTCCACTTGAAAATACTTATAAACTATAATGAATTTTACACTTCAAATATTTGTTTAAGTTTTTCACGATAATCTACTATAATATCAATAGGAACTGTTTTTTAGCTCACTAGCAAAGTGGAAAGTGATTCCCAAGAATTATGGTATAAAATAAACTTTTATACTATGTTTAAGTTTAATATGATTTTTTAAATTTTCATTTAACAATGCCATTATGTTTATAGTCATGTTATTGTTTGAAATTATTTTTTATTACCTATCATAAATTAGAAAGATTAAACCGGAAGCCGATTTCTGCATTCCGAAACGAAAATCGAAAACCGGAAAAGCGTGAAAGTGCGGGAACTCTGTTTTGTAAGTGGAGAAGCTGACTTCCGCAATTCGAACCAGAAATCAGAAATCGGGAAGGTGTGAGAGTGCAGAAGACCTGTTTCTCATTGAGATATATTGATTTTTATTTTAATTAATAGTATTTTTTTAGTACTAATATTTCAAGTGAAAATATTAATATACACATTATAAATTAAATTTATCTTTTTTTTCAAGTGAAAATATTAATATACACATTATAAATTAAATTTATCAGTGAAAATATTAATATATACATTGTAAATTAAATTTATCCTTATTTTTTTTAATGCTGACAGATCTATTAAAATAAGAAAAAAAATATACAAAAATAACCTTGATCAGAGGAGGTCTCAGGTGGTGAAGCCACCACCCAAGCCTCTCAAAAACTGAGGATCATCTGAGAAAACAGAGATGAAATTGTTCAAGACGGTAAGGTTAGCAAAGTACCCAATTTTAGACATAGACATAGTTACAAGGTTCGTTTTCAAAAATAGACAAAGACATAGTCAAACTAGACAATTTTGGCATACAAATATGAAACGATATTTCGTTTTTGCAGATGATGAGAGCATGCTTCAAGATGGGGGTTTTTCCTCGATGATGGGGCATCCCCATCTTTCCTCTCGTGAAGGATTGAACATGTTGGTGGAAGCTTTCGGAGCAGATTGAGAGTTTTGTTGATGTTGTTCTGACTTCTGGCTATCTATGTTCTTCAGACATTTGAACAATGACTCCACTGTCGAAGGGATGGGGAAAGGTGGTGCCTATGGTGTTAAAATTGTGATGGCATCCCACGATATACCCCTTGTCGCACTCCCACTTCCACCTCCCCCGAGACCGTTATTCCCAGCGTTTCCAACCATGCCTTTCCAGGGAAACATATTATCCAGTGTTGTAAGCTAAGAATTGATTTCTGCCATTTTAGCTTTCATTGCAAGAGCAAAGTCACGAGTGTCTGACCAGTTGCTAAGCATGTCTTCAACAAGATTGCATAACATATTTTTTACATGCCAATAGTGATTAACCTGGCTTCCACCCTGCCCAAAAGCAAGTCGTTGGCGGAGGACCTCCCCCTCCCAATATTCAACTAGGATGCGAACCTGAGGAGAGATGTGATTTTCATAACCATCTATGACTTGCAGACTACACGTGCACTGGGATTTTCCCTTGCCCGAGCTAGCGATATGCGACGTTCCCCTTTGCTGGGAATGATTACCAAACAGAGCCTCAGCAGAAGGAGAAGGAGAGCGTGGTGGACACTAGAACCTACAAGCACAGAACTACAAAAATATCCCGATAGAACCAAGGCACCCCCTTGAGGTGGAGGCCAGACTTCTAGGCATGCAGCAAACCTGAAATGACTCAAAGCAGAGCCCAACCCAGGAAAAATAGTGAAGCAGTTAGCCATGGCGAAGATATCCCCCACCTGACCTAACCAAGTACCTACGCACATTGAATAACACTACAACGTCATGAAATATTAGGAGGAGAACAAGGTGTCGCCACCCTTCGTCGTAGGCGCAAAAATGACTTGTGCATCTTCTCCCACGCGAGAAGAATGTCGAGGGGGCTGTATGGCTGGGTTTGATGGACATGTCGGTTGCATGCTAATCGCCATGCGGAGGGTGAATGGATCGAGGCAGGGCACGATGATGGGCTGCTATGCTATCACCCGCATCTGGGGATAAATTAAATTTATCTTAATTATGTATCGTTCAAGTATTTAAATCTATATCATTGAAGTATTTAAAGATTTAAATTTAAATTATTAATGGATTTTGTTGATACTTAATAAATGTAGATCAAAAGAGATTCTCTGGGTTTTTTGTTATTTTTATTATGAAGCATCTTCAATTACTGAAAAGAAAAATCAAAATTTCGATTTCCACATTCCCCAATACGAAAAGCGGAAATCGGGAAATAAAAAATATATATATAAGTCAAATACTTTTTCGATTACCGCATTCCGCACTTGAGAATGCGGGAATCGGAACTTTGATTTTTCTTTAAAGTGCAATGAGAGCTTTGATTTTGAATTTATTTAATAACAAAATTGCAATTTAATTGTAATTAATTAAATCTATTTTAATTTTGAATCTATCTAATATTATAGGACAACATTTTTATCATAATAAATTGTAAATATATCTTTGTTTAATTTTGATGTAAAAATAAACAAGGTCTATAAGCATCAAAGTCTTTATTTTAGAAAAAAAAAATGAAATGAACATTAGAGGAATTTCAACTCAAAATGTGCCTTTTAACACTAATCAAATTCCATGTCATCATGTGTTAGCCAATGAAATTTATTTAAATTTGAAATACCGTATAGGTCTTAAACACATTTTTAATATAAATTTGGGGATAGGTATCATAAAAAAACTACTTTTTTTTGTTCGTATTTTCGACATATCTCCCTGTGTTCTTACTCAAATTTCGATCGAGAGAGCTCCTTGGATGCGAAATTAAATTCTAAATCCAACGAGTACCCACTTGACATAGTTTTGACGGACCTCGCTACCCCAAAAATAAGAAAAACCTGAAAAAACATGATGATGATGTCATCATCACATTTTTTCAGGTATTTCTTGTTTTTTGGATAGTGGGGTCCATCAAAAGTATGCCGAGTGGGTACTCGTTGGATGCGAAATTTAATTTCGTATCCAATGAGCTCTTCCAATTGAAGTTTGACTAAAATCATAGGGAGATATGTCGAAAATACAAACAAAAAAATAGTTTTTTTATTTTCTTCCTCCAAAATTAATAAATATTATTCTATTATTTTAACTATTATTTTATTATTTTTATTAGGAGACCCATTTTGAGTTGGAATTTTCTTTAATGAATAATAAGAACTAAGAAATACTAAACATTTATAGACATGCAATTTATCCCAATATTAGTAGTAGTTGCAAGATATTTCACTTAGCCAAATTAGAAAACTTTGGTCATTTTGCGAAATACATATCATTGCTAAAATCGTTTATTTAATAATCACATATACATTAATATATAATGATGGATACTATGGTTTCTACTTGAAAATACTTATAAACTATAATGAATTTTACACTTCAAATATTTGTTCAAGTTTTTCACCATAATCTACTACAATATCAATAGGAACTTTTTTTTAGTTGACTAGCAAACTAGAAGGTGATTTCGAGGAATTATGGTATAAAATAAACATTTATACTATGTTTAAGTTTAATATGATTTTTTAAATTTTCATTTAACAATACCATTATATTTATAGTCATGTTATTGTTGGAAATTATTCTTTATTATCTATCATAAATTAGAAATCTTAAACAGGAATCTGACTTCCGTATTTCGAACCAGAAATCGAAAATCGAAAAAGCATGAAAGTGCGAGAACCTTGTTTCATAAGTGGAGGAGCCAACTTCCGCAATCCGAACAAAAAATTCGAAAATCAAGAAGATGTGAGAGTGTCAAAGACCTGTTTCTCATTGAGATATATTGATTTTTATTTTAATTAATAGTATTTTTTCTTAATAATAACATTTCAAGTGAAAATATTAATATCACATTATAAATTAAATTTATCTTAGTTATGTATCGTTGAAGTATTTAAATTTGTATCGTTGAAGTATTTAAAGATTTAAATTTAATTTATTTATGGATTTTGTTGGTGCTTAATAAATCTAGATCAAAATAGATTCTCCAGGTTTTTAATTATTCTTATTATGAAGCATCTTCAATTGCAAAAAATAAAAATTGGAAAAAGAAAAATCAAAGTTTCGATTTCTGCATTCCCCAATGCGAAAATAAGAAATCGGGAAATAAGAAAAAAAACTATGAGTCAAATACTTTTTTTTATTTCTGCATTCACCACTAGGGAATGTGAAAATCAGAACTTTGAATTTTCTTTAATGTGCAATAAGAGCTTTAATTTGAATTTATTTAATAACATAATTGCATTTTAATTGTAATTAATTAAATCTATTTTAATTTTGAATCTATCTAATATTATAGGACAACATTTTTATCATAATTAATTGTAAATATATATTTATTTAATTTTGATGTAAAAATAAACGAGGTCTATAAGCATCAAAATCTTTATTTTAGAAAAAAAAATGAAATGAAAATAATAAGAACTAAGAAATACTAAATATTAATAGACATGTCAATTATCCCAATATTAATAGTAGTTGCAAGATATTTCACTTTAGCCAAATTGGAAAGCTTTGGTCATTTTCCAAAATACATATCACTACTAAAAAATTTTATTTAATAAGCACATTTATTATAATATATCATGATGGATACTATGGTTTCTATTTGAAAATACTTATAAACTATAATGAATTTTACATTTCAAATATTTGTTTAATTTTTTCACCATAATCTACTACAATATCAATAGGATATGTATTTTAGCTAACTAACAAACTGGAAGGTGATTCCCAGGAATTATTCTATAAAATAAACTTTTTTATTATTTTTAAGTTTAATATGATTTTTTAAATTTTCATTTAATAATACCATTATATTTATAGTCATGTTACTATTGGAAATTATTTTTTATTATCTATCATAAATTAGAAAGATTAAACCGGAAGCCGACTTTCTGAAATCGGAAACCAGAAAAGCATTAAAGCACCGGAATGTGTTTCGTAAGTGGAGAAGCCGACTTCCGCAATCCGAACTGGAAATCAAGAATCAGGAAGGAGTGAGAGTGGGAAGACCTGTTTCTCATTGAGATATATTGAATTTTATTTAAATTAATAGTATTTTTTAATAATAACATTTCAAGTGAAAATTTTAATATCACATTATAAATTAAATTTATCTTAATTATGTATCGTTCAATTATTTAAATCTGTATCATTAAAGTATTTAAATTTAAATTATTTATGGATTTTGTTGGTACTTAATAAATTTAGATCAAAATAGATTCCCCAAGTTTTTAGTTATTTTTATTATAAAGCATCTTCAGTTGCGGAAAAGAAAAAATGTGAAAAGAAAAATCAAAGTTTCGATTTCCACAATCCCCGGCGTGGAAAGTAGAAATCGGGAAATAAGAAGAAAAAAATGTGAGTCAAATACTTTTCTGATTTACGCATTCCATAATGGAGAATGCGGAAATCGAAACTTTGATTTTTCTGTAATGTGCAGTCAGAGCTTTGATTTTGAATTTATTTAATAAGAAAATTGCATTTTAATTGTAATTAATTAAATCTATTTTACTTTTGAATCTATCTAATATTATAGGACAACATTTTTAGCATAATAAATTGTAAATATATCTTTGTTTAATTTTGATTTTTGATGTAAAAATAGAAGGGGAGTATAAGAATCAAAGCTTTTATTTTAGAAAGAAAAAATGAAATGAAAATAATAAGAATTAAGAAATACTAAATATTAATAGACATGTTAATTATCCCAATATTAGTAGTAGTTGCGAGATATTTCACTTTAGCCAAATTAGAAAGATTTGGTCATTTTGTGAAATACATATCACTGCTAAAATTGTTTCTTCAATAAGCACATATACCTTAATATATCATGATGGATACTATGGTTTCTACTTAAAAATACTTATAAACTATAATGAATTTTACACTTCAAATATTTGTTTAAGTTTTTCACCATAGTATACTACAATATCAATAGGAACTGTTTTTTAGCTGAGTAACAAACTCGAAGGTGATTCCCACGAATTATTGTATAAAATAAACTTTAATACTATGTTTAAATTTAATATGATTTTTTAAATTTTCATTTAACAATGCCATTATATTTATAGTCATGTTATTGTTGGAAATTATTTTTTATTCTCTATCATAAATTAGAAAGATTAAATGTGAATCCCACTTCCGCGCATTCCGAACCAGAAATCGAAAACCAGAAAAGCGTGAAAGTGCGGGAACCCTGTTTCATAAGTGGATGAGCCGAATTCTGCAACCCGAACCAAAAATCAAGAATCAAGGTGTGAGAGTGCGGAATACCTCTTTCTCAATGAGATATATTGATTTTTATTTTAATTAATAGTATTTTTTTAATAATAATATTTCAAGTGAAAATAATTAATATACACATTATAAATTAAATTTATCTTAATTATGTATCGTTAAGTATTTAAATATGTATCGTTGAAGTATTTAAAGTTTTAAATTTAAATTATTTATGGATTTTGTTGGTACTTAATAAATCTATATCAAAATAGATTCTCCATGAAAGCAGAAATCGAGAAATAAGAAAAAAAATATGAGTCAAATACTTTTCCGATTTCTCATTAGGCACTGGGGAAATCGAAAATTGAAGCTTTGATTTTTCTTTAATGTGCAATCAGGGGTTTGATTTTGAATTTATTTAATAACAAAATTGCATTTTAATTGTAATTAATTAAATCTATTTTAATTTTGAAGGACAACATTTTTACCATAATAAATTGTAAATATATCTTTGTTTAATTTTGATGTAAAAATAAATGAGGTCTATAAGCATCAAAGTCTTTATTTTAGAAAAATGAAATGAAATGAAAACAATAAAAACTAAGAAATACTAAATAGTAATAGACATGCCAATTATCTCAATATTAGTAGTAGTTGCGAGATATTTCACTTTAGCCAAATTAAAAAGCTTTGGTCATTTTGTTAAATACATATCACTGCTAAAATTGTTTATTAAATAAGCATGTATACATTAATATATCATGATGGATACTATGGTTTCTACTTGAAAATACTTATAAACTATAATGAATTTTACATTTCAAATATTTGTTTAATTTTTTCACTATAATCTACTACAATATCAATAGGAATGACTAGCAAAGTGGAAGGTGATTTCCACGAATTATGGTATAAAATAAACTTCTATACTACGTTTAAGTTTAATATGACTTTTTATTCCCAATCTCGACGTCCACTTTCCGCAGTGCAGAAGTTACAAGTTCGTAATAAAACTTTCTGTATTTTCGACCTCCGCTTTCCGCAGTGCAGGATACGAAAATCGGTAAAGTATAATGCGGAAATCGAAACTTTGATTTTTCTTTTCGCAATTTTTTTTATCTGCTTTCCGAAGTGCGAAAACTGAGACGCGAAACTTCGATATGTTTTTTCGGTCGACTCTTCCACTTAGTTTTTTGTAACTACTAATTTTAGTTTACTCTTTTCATCTTTATAAAACCCAAAATGTAGAGAGACGAGGGAGTGAGAGGGGCAGGGAGACAGCAACAGATATGTTGATCCTCAAAATGTAATTTTCAGTCTTCCAAAGTAAGTAAAAAAGGTTCAGTTGGGGAAAGACTCAATATTTTTACCATCTCGACGTTTTTGTGCACCTCTCTGTGCAAATACTAATTACTTATACAACACAAAATATCTCTTAAGAAGTTTTGCATTTATTATTATTATTATTGAAATAATTTAATAATTACTTAGACAACACAAAATATCTCTTAAAATTTTTTACATGACAATTTTTTATATACATAAAGCTACTTGGTTGAAAAGTATTTTCATTTTCTATATAAAAAAGATTTGCACTTTGACAATCTACACATATCCATTGGATGTAGTTTGGGTGGTTGGGGGGAATGATTGTTATCCTTCCTACCTAAGTTTAACTCTTGTAAGCCATGAGGTGTAAATGAGTTGGCCTTTGTGGAGTTTGGTCCTCATGAGGTCTGTCATATTTGAATAACAAATAACAAAACCTATCTCTATACTATAGCTTGAACTCAATATATATATATATATATATATATATATATATATATATCCAACTACTAGAACTGATTCCACACTCAGTTCCATAAAGCAGTGTTGAACTTGGAGTATATATATGCAGAAATGCATATATCTGGCTTTAAAAATATTATTGTATTTTTTTCAAATGTTATGCTATATTCAAAGATAACAGTTGACGATAACAACAAAAACAATACTAAAGGTATAGCATAATATGAAAATGACCAAAAAAGAATTTAGGTATTTTAGTATTTTTGAAGTTATAAGTATATTTAGCTTGTGGCTAGTAAAATATTGAACATAGATTATAATAATAATCTCAATAAATGATTTATTTTTTATAATAATAATAAAACATATATTTGTAGTAAAAAAAAAATTATAAATATGGTTAGGCCTCAAATTTGAAGCCTTTAGAGCCCTTCAAAGGCCATTTTAAACGTCATAGAAGGCCACAAGGAATTTTACCATGGAAAAAAAATTAGTCACCATTTCTAGCACTTCAATAATGAAATTGAGTAAACCTGGGTAAATTTGCAACAGAAGGGCAGCTACAAAATTTGCTTGTCCAGGGATTCAGTGGACTATGGAAGAGTTGAGACTCAGAGTCTTCCCAAGTTCCCTTGAATAGTCAGTAGTCAGATCATGGATGATGATCTCGGTCCCACTGGGTTGCCTAGTGCCAAGTTCAAGTCGGTGAGTCACACGGGATTTGATGTTCACTTTCAAAGCATTTAATGGCATTAGCATGCATTTAAATCTTGGTATGAGATGATGCCAGTTGCCAACTCGATTTTCCATCTATCATCTTATTGTTCATTGAGTCACGTGATCTCACAACTTACAAGTCACTTGAGTATTTGAGTATATGATGTTAAATTAAATGCTCACATGAGTCATATCTATGGATGGTGAATTGATTTGATAACCTTCCATTGTCAAGTCTTCGTAAGGAAAAACTAATGTTGTTGTTTTTTTTGTTACAACTTACAAGTTTCAATTTACAAAGAATTGAGCAATCTTTGCTAGATTTGAACCTAACCTAGTCCAATGGGTATGTATGTTTCCAGACCAGAGTTTCACCCAGTGCTATAAATTTCTATTATGACCACAACAAGACTCGAATGGCGTATCTTTGGTAGAAGGCTAGCATCACGCTGCCCTTTGTTTGTGCTCATGAATCATATCTTATACTAGTAGGTCTAGGATTCTAGGATTTATTCCAATTTCCATTCATTTACTGGGGTCGGAATCATTTGAATCAACACTCCCAGTCTCCCACGATCCACCTAGTCCGCTTAGTTTTCCTGTCCCATCGGAGGAAGGGGGTTAGGCAGTAGAGACAAAGGAAACTGGAATGGGGGGAAACCAGAGAGAGGGTTGTACAATATGCATATAGTCATCTCTAAAAGAAACGAAAGAATTTTTCATATACCTAACTGAAGATTATCATTACTTAATTTGTCAGGATGCTTACGTGGTAACTCTTGTGCCCAAGTTGTTTATGAGGGTTTCCTGTGTCGACAATGGCTATGATTTGGAGAGGCTTATTCCCATCATTATACCACCAGTGGGTTTCTCCTTCAAATATCACTATTACGTCTCCCCTCCTCACTCACCTCACATTTTGATTTGAGTCTTCTTCTTCTTCCTCTTCCTCCCATGGGCTCTCTGATCTACACCCTAAGCACCCTCATAACGAAGAATGATCTCTAAAAGTCTCTGGACACCTTGGGAAAACAATACCCAATTTTCCCTCACCTGCACAGATATATCTATGTTATGTAGAAGCAATTATAAAATGAATTTTTTTGTAATCATGTGAAATACACAAACATGCATTCGCCTACCTCAGGAAAGGTAAACCAACTCCGAAGCGTCGAGATATTGTGGAATTGAGATGGCGTTGCTTCCAATCGTCTTTTTGTAGAAGGAAACGGTTGCACACTCTAATTCCTCGTTGTCTTCTGCAGTGGACAACTCGAAGGTTCCACCTTTGTCATAGGTAGGAGCAAGAGAAGCAAAGGTAGAACGTTGGGTAGGCTGGATTAAGCTTCCCCGAACTTAAAGATATTGGTGATGTCTATGAAAAAAAACATTATTTTGGGTTTACGAGTATAGGACAGTCGGAGGTCGGGACTCAGACTCTCAACTTTCCAATTCTATGCTTCAATGTCTCCTAATTTCTATTTCCTCCAAAAGATTATGCAGAGCTAAGCTGTCGACTTGGTTGTTGTGAATTTATAGGTATGTATAGCATTTTACACTTGTGTAACATTTTATACGTGGATAAAAGTTAAATGTGTTGATTGTTGGAGTTCCTTCTGGTTCTATAAATATAACGGTTTACAATTTCTCCATCCAAAATGTTGTTTGAAATTCGTAATGTATTATGTGATTGCGTGTCCTCCAGTCTAAGTCTTGAATACTCAATAGATGTAACCTTAAAAAACCCAGTATTTAAATGAAATCAAAACCAAAATAATGTATACTTTTCATAATCTAGGACCACAACTTCATTTGGGTAGAGGAGCAAGAAGAAAGAGCCTTGTATTTGAGTTCCAAATTTGTCAATGCTATTTATCTACCATGAATTGTAAACATTAGGTTGAAAGAACAATATTTGAATATAAGTGTTTAAATTATTCCAATTTCCTTAATGAAATCCAAAGGTTGAAAGGATAAAATATTTAACAACCGACACTGTAAATGCTGTAGACTCTGACCCCTTCATTTTCCTGTCAGCCTTCTAATAATGGAAACAATAATTACAAATTGTCTACCAATATATGTAAACAAGGGAATCCCTCGACGGACGTTCATGAATGAGGGACTCGGAGTGCAGTGAGCTAGCAAAGAACATGATTTCAACATCCTCGCTATCGCAAACCTCCCAAACGTGTGTTTATGATTAGTCTTCCTAGTTGAATTTTGTAGACACTAGACACCCAACTTGTAGTGATATTTGTTGGAGAATTTTAAGTTCTTCCTTATAGTGGACAAATAGGTACTTAACCTTTTCGATAGGGCTGATAAACTCGATATAGATTGGTAGGACTATCCATAATCTACCTAAAATTGAGGATTTTGTTTGATCACTTCGAATTGGGGTATAAACTCGATATACATTGGAGGGACTATCCATAATCCACCTAAAATTGGGGCTTTTGTTTGATCACTTTGAATTGAGCATCTGGGGAGGACATTCATGATTCAATTCTAAAAATAACTGTTGTTTAGGGTTAATAAAAGAGTTGTTCCTGAAAGCATTAGGTATTGCATTCTGGGGTTTTTCTTTTAGGTAGGCCCAATCACACTTGACCAATTAGAGCCATCATTAAGCGGAATCAGTCCTCCATTCAAAGGTCCTTCCAAATTCCAATGCCTTATTTTATCAACGACCTAACAACAGAGTATTTCACCAGCCTGAGAAAGTTGTCCCTTGTCTAAGTTCAATAAACTATATGCTCCAAGGATCGAGGGAGTACATGGTTTACCTCACTAATTCCATATAAATGTTGAATCACTTGGGATTTCTTTTATTATCATTTTTTTTCTATACATTGTTTTTAATAAATAATAAAATTTTGTTGTACACTTACACTTCAAATAAAAAGAATGATTTATTTTTGAAGTAAACAAGTGAACCGACGATATGCACCGATCGGACGACCACCACGCGTGACCGGTCACGTCCGACGCGGCCAGTTATCCGATCGGTGCATATCGTCAGAGAAATAGGCCCTGGCTTTATTTTTACATGTCCCTTCACAGTGAAATGGAATCCTGCCCTTCAAATTTGATCCCTGAATACGGTATTTCAAGGATATGACAGTAATTTGACACTAGTTTTATTTTGATTCGATTTATTTGCACAGACTTTTGCGCAAGTGGGCCGTGCAATCGAATTTTCATCGAAAGTTTCAACTAACAAAACATGTGCATGACATTATCAAGATGACGTGTTTGCACTACTCATCTCCGAAGTTCGAACAGATAAGATACCAACGGTTTATTTTATTCATATTTTAGGATTGAGGATTCAGCTTGGCGGTGACATAAATTAAATTAAAGCGTGTGTCTGTAGAATATATCCGATTCCCATGTTTTTCATTATCACGTCACGTCACAGATTTTGGTACGTTGCTTCGGGATCTTAACAAGTGAATATTTTGATGAATAACTTCTACATTTATAGCCACCTGTTGAAATTTTGATAACTCTAAGTCAACAACTTTCTTTAGCTAAATGATAAGGGTGACTCAGACTTTCAAATAAAATAAAATCTTTAACCATATTTGGTGACAAAAAATTACAAATTTAACAATAAATTATTGTCGGGGGCGTCTCTTGGATGCGACAGCAACGGTTATCCAGATGGGGATTAATTAATTATTGTTATGAAAATATATATATATATATATATATATATATAATGGCGACATGTATCATGCATGGATGCGAATACAAGGAAAGATGGAGAGGTGAATAATATTAATAATAATAATATAAAGAAGAATATATTTCCTATGTTCGTGGTTGCGTACTCATCAAGACTCTTGACCTGATTTTTCACGTAAAGTCCATTTAATTGAACGATCGATAACTTTAGATTATTTGTATTTAATTTTTGAGAATCTTATTTAACCGACCGTTTGCACCGATCAGACGATCGTGGTCGTCGGACGTGACGGCTCACGCGACCGCAGTCGTTGGATGGGTGCAAACGGTCGGTTCAGAAGTTAACTCCTTTAATTTTTGGTAGATAAAAAATTTGGTGAAAATTGTTCAAAAAGTAATTTCTAGTAATTGGAATTGCATAATCTAAATATTTTAAAAATAATAAAACATTCTACATTTACTTTTCAATAAAAAAATTATAATTTTATTATTAGATTCCAGCCAAATACAAATGATCTAAAGATTAACCAACTCAGTTGGCTACCATCTAATCAAAAGAGATTCAGAGTACAGTAGCAAGCCAATAATTCCGTTGGCTACTTTTGATCTATTCCGCCAATAATTCCACTGCCAATATTTTTTTTAATGCTGGGAGACAGCATGGAATACAGCAGGTAAAAGTATGGGTAGTATTATATTATATTATAATTATTTTACGACCGAAAAGGCAACGTACATTGAGCTGTATATCATCGGGAGGACAGAAAGTCCATTACGCAGTTCCATAAAGCAATGTCGAATTTGGACAGTATAATATTATTATGCAAAATGCATGTATCTCATCAATAATGCATGATAAATTCCAAAACCACTTGGAACAATAATCATAAGGGCTGAGCAAATGGGAGTCACCAATTAACATTCCAACCACTCTTACCACCAGTAAGTAGAATCTTTAGCGTGCCAAACCTTAACCATAAGACTCTCAACAGATATGAACAAAAATAAATTAAAAAAATTATTATTAATATATATTGAAATATTTGTCTGAAATTGAATAATGATTTTGTTAGAAAATATATATATATATAATTAAAAAAATTTAATGTCTTATCAATTTCATGGAAGGAACCAATATCTCTTCTATTAAGACATGAAAATTATCTATTGACAAACCATTGAATTTTCATGTTGTGTAAGAACATTGAGGACATAATTTAAGGTCTTTATTTCAATTTGGGATGATTGTTGAATATCTAGAAGAATCAAGATCAACCTAAATACAAAGGTGGCAATTCATCTCCTTGAATGTTTCTACCATGCCTCAACCCAAAAAAGCCTGGACTTGGATACACTCTTGGTCACTAGCTTAGGGACCAAGTGATATGGGAAAACCCCCAACAGAAACTTGTAGTAAAAGTTTAAGAGACCAAGTTGTTAGTGTCTTTGGGGTCATCCAATCATTAATGATTTAGATCTTGGCTAGATCTACATGCACACCATGCTCATCGAGAATGTATCATAGATATTGAATTTTCTCCGTGCACAATGAGCACTTCTCCATGTTGGGTTTTAACTTTCTAGAAAATTTTAGGGGCAAAATTTAGCCCCTTGGATATTTTCGGCCATTTTTTCTAAAAAAATATTGGCCAATTTTTTTTTTAAATGATTTGCTAAAATTTCATGGGGTATTTCTTTTAACTCTAAAAATCACCAAAATTGTCCAAAATCTATATAAAGCCCTTATAAATTTTAATATTTTTACAAAAAATAGTTAAAATCTTTTAGGTTTCTAGGCTTTGCTAAAATTATGGATCCTTAAAATTTTACGTGTTTACAAGGTTTTTACAAGGCCCTCAACACTTTTGTAATTAACTTCAAGATAGGTTTGAAATATTTGATTTTTTTGTTCCAATGAATAGGTGCATGGGATAAATTTATTTTATTTAAGAATCCATAATTTTCCGAAAGTGTCAAAACTTTGGCAAATCTTACTAATTCTTAAATTTGCAACAGTAAAATGTTTGGGGATTCTTTTTTTTTTTAAATAATCAATTTTGTGAGGACTTTATATAGTTTTTGGACAATTTTGGCCATTTTTAGAGTAAAAAAATTATCCCATGGAATTTGGATGAATCAACTTTTAAATAATAATAAATTAACAAATCTCTTTTTGAAAAAAAAATTGAAAAATAGTCTATAGGTTAAATTTCATCCCTAAAATTTCCCATAAACTGCATGACTTTATAGCTTGATTATTCAAAACTATCACTAAGTTATTACTATATCACTATCCCGAGATGATAAACATTTGTAATTTTTCAAAACTTCACCATGAAAATTTTCTTTATTTTTTTTAAACAACACTTTTCTAATCAATTTTTATTAATAATATTTTATTTTATTTTTAAAATCATACCATGCTTGCTTTTCCATTTCATTGGCATATTTAACTCCGAAAAAATACTATCCTTCTAATTGTCATAGAAGTTGTACCAAGTTGTACCTCTTTAATATAAGAAGTACATCACATCCAAACACTTCTAAATTATGAATAATTTTTATTTAATAAAACCAAGCTTCTTCCAAGTTATTTCCTTTGAATTAAAGTTCTAGTCGTCTTTAGTGTTCATTATATTATATTGTAGATAGTTAAATGCTCTAAAGGAAGAAAAATACCATTGAAACAAAACAAAACAAAATGGTGAATCACTTTGCAAGATTATCTCCCCTTGTGGAAGGTCAGGTATTATTATAGTGAGTTCACATTGAATTCTTATTAGTTAATCTTTGATTATAAATTTTTACAATCTTATTCAATGTTTTATATTAATTGTCTAAATTTTTTTATTTTTTTAAATATTTAAATTCAATTTTTCATCATTTTAATTTGTGGAGAAGTTTGAGTTTTATTGTTGAGTGGTGG
Source organism: Pseudotsuga menziesii (assembly GCA_001517045.1). Lineage (NCBI taxonomy): Eukaryota > Viridiplantae > Streptophyta > Pinopsida > Pinales > Pinaceae > Pseudotsuga > Pseudotsuga menziesii. Next base: position 342,827 of record LPNX010090474.1, on the reverse strand, counting down.
CTAAGTGATTGTAACATTGTTAGGAAAATAATCCAAATTTAATAATTGTTGGTATTGTTAGTTCATTTAGACATGTAGCTTGATATTTGTGTTATAGAGTCTTAGGTTTTTTTATGTATTAAATTTTTATTCTTCTAATACTTAAAATTATTGGGAAATAAAGTACAAGAAACACTAATTTTAAAGCATTGGCAACCATAATAATAAAAACAAAATTTACAAAATATTAATAGTAGGTTAGTAAGTTAACATAAGATACATTTTATAGTTATTAATAATATCAAATAAATCTTACATAATGTCACTACACTAGCATTTATTTTGACCGCATTTCTTCCAAAGAAGTACCATTTCCATGGCTTTGACAACCTTTCTCCCAATGTGTTTTTCCGAGTGCATAGTTATTTGCTATATGATGACAAGCCATATTTTCTAGCAAATTGAAAGCATCCTGTCTTGGAACTTCATTAGTTTCATAAGTTTCACCCCTTAGCACTTTCCACTAACTTTCAATTATTCATTAGCTTCATAACATCCACCCCAACTATATATTATTGGATAACACATATTGAAAAAAGTGGTTGGCAGTACTTAGTTGAGAAGAAATCAAATGTCAAAACAATATTGAAATAACATACCAAATTTAATTAAGGTAAATAATTCCTTTAAACCAAAATATTAGTATATATTTTCTTTTATGTATTTTAGTCAAGTTTGGAATTGTAGTTAAATTTAGTGATATGTGAAAGACCATCCAAAAAACTTCTCATTTTAAGTGTTAGGTTAGACCAAATGAGCTTAAATGATAAGTTAAACTACATGTTAATTTATAAGCAAAGCCCCACCATGTTTTAGTCTTATTTATATACTCTATTAATTATTGAATAGAATATAAGTTGACATCCACTATTTTTTTTTTATCTCAATGATGATATTTCTTCATAATCACTTATACTAATTTAGTGAAATCCAATCCCATACAATTATTGACTGCATACCTTTCCATCATTTCCAACACTAAATTTCAATTTCTATATGGGTGACTTGGAAAAGAAGGTAAATGATTCAGAAGTAAACACAAAGTGTTATTTGAAAGTAGGCACAAAGTGTCATTTGGAGTAATCACATAAGTATTTGCAGGATGTAAATTAATTTTGAACCAATCTAATGAATTGAAAAATAAAATAAAATTTTTTAGAAAATAAACTACTCCAATAATATAACTAAGGAAAACACACACAAAAAAATGCTAGGGTTTTACCATGATAAAGTTTACTTACTTGATTAACCTTGATTGCCTTACTACTATTACCTCTTGCGTTCAAAAATAGGTGGGGACGAAAGAAACCTTCAATTGTTCAAGGTAGCTATCCTATTAGGGAAATCATTCTACTAAGGATTTTCAACCATTCCCAAAATATAAAAATAAGGTAATATGGTGTTTGTAGAGACATGCATATACTCCATTCTACTACTAAGTGATCTCATGGCAACCCTACACTTTCAGGTCTAAACATCGATATACTTACAAATACAACAGTAAACAAGGGTTGGAGGATGACATTAGTGAGAAAGGCTACTCGTAAAGGTTCTTCTAGTTTCTATCAAATATTTATGTTAAATTACTCTACAAAAGATGACATGTCACTAATATTCAATGTAGATTTGAACGCAAACAAATACTTTGTCCCTTCTACATAATAATAATAGTTATATACCATATAAAATATCCATCCGTTGATCACAACTACCACCTTTCCTTCTCTCCCATTTGTAAATCCCTTTGGTTCTCAAGATTGTGTTCATACATCCTGATTAATCAATAATTGGGATAGTCAACTACATAGAGATAGGTGGATCTTAAGAGCATAAGAAAGTCTGTTTTCCTTCCACACGTTGTTCATGGAATTAACAACATGTTTAGTGGAGACATAGGAGCTATTCAATGTAGATTTGAACGCAAACAAATACTTTGCCCCTTCTACATAATAATAGTTGTATACCATATAAAATATCCATCCATTGATCACAACTACCACCTTTCCTTCTCTCCCATTTGTAAATCCCTTTGGCTCTCAAAATTGTGTTCAAACATCCTCATTAATCAATAATTGGGATAGTCAACTACATAGAGATAGGTAGATCTTAAGAGCATAAGCAAGTCCACATTGTTTAGGGAATGAACAATATGTTTAGTGGAAACATAGGCTTAAGACATGAGATGGATGAACTCCTTTGACCATGGGTGCAACTACATTAATAAGATAATGTAGGATGGTCAATTCTTGAGTTTTTCTTCTTCAAGGAAAAGATGTAAAGATGTATGTGAGCATGCTTCTATCCATACTATATAGCATTGATTGAGCACATACAAATTTGATATTCCCTTTAATTTATGGGTATGCCTTAACCATTGCCATACCAAGGTTTAGTCAATCCTTTTTTTAAAACCCGTTTTTATTATACAATAAAACTATTAACCTGTTTTTATTGTGCAATAAAATTATTAAGATAAAAATGAGTAAGGATTCCATCCATACTATATAGCATTGATGGAGCACATGCAAAATTGATATTCCCTTTAATTTAATTTATGTGTATGCCTTAACCATTACCATGCCAAGGTTTAGTCTATCTTTTTTTTTAAACCTGTTTTTATTATACAATAAAACTATTAACTTGTTTTTATTGTGCAATAAAATTATTAGGATAAAAATGGGTAAGGATAAAACTATCGCCTCATTTTATCATTTGGGATAATCAAAGCATGCTTTCCATTTGTAGATAGTCTAAGCAATATAAGAATTTTTAATCCCATTATGAGTATCTCATAACATTGAGTACGAAAATTATTACCAACTTTATGACTAATTGTTTTTCCATGGCAAAAATGTTTTTCGCATAGCCAATTAGCATATTTACTAGCAATAACGTTCCCATGATCTTATTTTTGTTTTCTTATTCCTTGATATTTTAATGGATTTGAAGTTCTTTTTCATACATGTTTTTATTATTCTTAGTGTAATTCGCCTTTTTTTCGTGTTATAAATAATATGTTTTCAGATTATTTAATTGTTGAAGGTTAAGAGAGTACAACATGATTTTTACATTACCATTAAGAGGTAGCGAAAGCGTTATAAATACAAGAGTTTAAGATATAATATATAAAGTATAATTAACAAATGAATGAATGATTACAATACTTTTATGCCAGTTATTCTTTTTAGACATTTATTAGTTGTGAGAGTGAATAGGTGTGGTGTATGACTCTTCATTAATGCTTAATTAATTAAGTTGATATTTTATTATTATTGTTATTGTTGTAAATATTATATGTTTATTTATTTTTGTTACATTTTTTAAGGTGTTTTGTCCTCAATGTAAAAGAAATTGGATTCTCTTTAGTTGGGTGTAACACCCTATTTTTTACCCTAACATATAATTATGTAAATATATATATATATATATATATAATGATGAAATAACTAGAAGTCAAGGACATAAAACAATGTAATTATGTACATTTTATGTTTAATATAACAAAAACTAGGATTACTGCTCACAAAGAAGGACAAAGAAGAGATGGGGAGCTATGATTCCACAAGAGGGGAAAGTGAGAAGGGGGTTTAAGGGGGAGACGACCTTATTGACTTATAAGTTTAAGGTATTATCCTTATTATTCTTTTTATCCTAAGTTTTATAAATCCATCTTTATTAAAGTACATTAGCCATAACTTTGAGTTAATTAACCTAAGCTTGGGATTAAAAGGGGAAAAGTGAACTTACCATATATGTCACTTGTCTCGTTCTCATCACTCATTCATACCACCTAGCTAGTTCTCAACATGCACACATTATTGAGAAACTAGTTCCTTCAATCATCTTATAATCATCGAGACATTATTCCATACTAAAGCCTAGAACTGTACCCAAGGACAATTAGAATTATAAAGTTGTAAATGCTTTTACTATGGGATATTGGTGTTGGGAAATTGGGTTTCTTGGTGAGAGAACATGTCATATAGTTGAGTTCCCTGGAGTTTTAGAACAAAGAGTCCATGGTTGACTTATGTTGGATCCCTGGAAAGGAAACAATGATTGCCCGAGGGACTATTAACTCAGAGAAGGGGACCTCATTATTTTGGTTGTGCAAGTTGATGGGGGAGGAGTGCTATCGAATTGAGACAATTGTGGAAGAGGTTCAACACCTATGGGTTTGTCGAGGCATTGAGCTGAGTTTTCCTTCTTGTGGATTGATTTCCCTAGCTTGAACATGGCCTCTATTACAGAAAGAATTGGTATAACATACTTCTTATGAATGGGAGCAACATCCTTAGTCTATAGTTAATTGGAGGATATTCAGGGATAATTTTAGGGGCGAATTTTAGCCCAGTGGGCTATTTTTGCATGTTTTTCTCCCAAAAAAGATTCGCCATTTTGCATTTTTTGAAGTCCTGTTTTGCCCAATTTTGATGGGGTAAAATTTTTTCACCCTAAAAATCACCAAATTATTATATAAACGATATAAAATCCTTGGAAATTAAAATATTGCCAATCATTTTATAGTTGGCGTTTTAAGAATTGGTTATATTCGCCAACATTTGTACACTTTTAAATAAGTATGGTTCCTTAAAATCATCCATGAGGATATTTTAAGATAAATTTCTAACTGTGTATGAAATGCCATATATATGTGTGTGTGTGTGTGGATATTGATTTTATTGTTGTGTCAATATCTAATTGCATGTATTTCATAGCATTGTATGAATGTATTCATGCTAGAATTTGCATGTATGTTTTATTACACTAGTAGAAAAAGTGAGATAAATGACTTAAAAAACTACTAAAAATTGCATATAAATGACTAAATTTAGTCACGTGACTAATAATCATTTATTGCTAGTCACTTATAACGTGACTAAATACAAGACTAAAAAGATTTAGTCATTTATTGATGGTTTTGATTGACAAGTTTGGTCGTATATTCAGTCATTGTTGTAGTCATTGATTGTTGTTAACAGGGAATTTATTTAGTCATTGATTGTTGTTAATTGGTCATTTATTAAGTCATTGATTGTTGTTAATTGGTCATGTATTTAGTCATTGATTATTGTTAATTGGTCATTTATTTAGTCATTGATTGTGGTTAACTAGTTATTTAGTTAGTCATTAAGTGCAGTTAAATGGTCATTTACTTAGTCATTGATTGTTGTTAACTGGTCATTTATTTAGTCATTGATTGTTGTTAACTGGTCATTTAATTAGTCATTGATTTATGCAGATAGGGCACATAAGAATCTAACCACCAACCTCCTTCCTTTAAGGAAAATACTCTTCCATTGAGCTACCACCCTTAAATAGAAGAATCAAAGTTCACACTTGAAAAAATAAGTTTAGTCAAATATTTGATAAGATTTGACAATCAACGCCTCCTCCAAGATCACCATCCCATTATACCATATTAAAATCTCTGCCAATAATCTAGTTTGCATTAGGAAATGAGCAAGCCATCGAGTCCCATAGTAGACTTCAATCCGAACTACAATTGAGTGCATAAACTGAACAAAAACCCAACAAACTACACTGAATCAATAGAGTAATACATACATGGAATATAGTATACATCCCTAAATAGCAACATCTTACTTCTCATATGAAGTTGGAAACTTCCCTTACCTTCAGCTCTATATTCTTCTCCACCAAACAAGACAACATAGATGTAGTTGGATATGTGTTGAAAACAACTCCAAACAAGTATCTTTGCAACTACTCAATCAGAGTAAAAAACTTTTCAGAATCACACAATTACATTAAAAATTTACTTTTCTCGTATTTTTTGCTCATTGTAGTTCCTTAAACCATCATTGAGTTAACGAGTCCTCGGGTTTTCACCCACTCCCAGACTTAGCTTCCTCACAACTCTGGCTTTGATATCATAAACATTTTTACCCAAACAAGAAAAGACAGTGATAAACATAAGAATGTGATAGAATGGATCGATTTGTTACTAAGTGATGCAATGTCTTTTTACTTAGTAGGATAGAATAGTTACATAACCGCAAGATCCCTAAATATTTTGATGACTACATTAATTCCATCACTTTACTATATAAACCTAGTTGTAATGATATCATGTCAATGTTTACACACACAAGCATTGATAGTGATACACATAAGAATGGGATAGAATGGATTGGTTCATTACTATGTAATGTAATGTCTCTTTACTTGATAGGAGAGAAGAGTATTTATGTAACTCCAAGATCTGTAATCTTTGGATGACTACATCAATTGCCATCACTTTATTATACAACCCTAATTACCTATTTATGACTATTATCTCTAAGATAGGTGTTCATAACACCCATCATTAAAAAGTAAATATCAAACTAGGATTATTTCCTGTTGTGTTCCATAAGTTTGTATTGGATCTGCTTCATAATAACCCTGACATTGTAACACGTGATTGACTGGAAAACTTACCCAACCCTTGGTCAAATTAATAGTCCCATTTTCTGCTATATGCATAACAAACATCTTGGCAATCAGTACACGTGGTTCAAAATGCATAGAGTAATATGAATACATAAAAGAACTTGTAGTCAAATATTTGTCCCCGGAAAGATAATCCAATGACAAAAATAATTTAGAAAACTTACAATTCAAAGATTACATATTACCAGTAAAATTTTGATATCATTTGAAACAATTGTTGCTATTAAATGGGCATGCATTCGTTCACATGCATCCATGGCCATTGGAAGTTGATAATTCTTGTAATTGGCTATAATCTTCAATTCATCTCCAAAACAAACATTATCAACCATTGACTTAATGAACCATTAACTCTGCATTTACCTACCTTTTTGGTCATTCATTTGATGTTAATATATATATATATATATATATTATCTTAAATTATGTACATATTCTGCAAAGAATCATTCATCACCAGTAGATATATTTTCAATAATCCAATTGTCAACTATATTGTGAAACATTGTAAATGCAACAAAGCACTTTGTTTTGATCATAATTCTAACATATATGAGAGCTCAGATGATAACTGCAAGTCAGTTCAGCTGAAATAATCCAAAGCTTACTTAATAGTTCATAATATACATGTAGAGTATTCAACTTGTTAAGTTGAAAACAATCCAAATATTATTGTTTGTAAGGAGTATTAATCGAGCACTCACTTTAACATTTTATCATATTACTTGGAAGGGGCCAAAAATTTTAATCATCACCACATCAAAATTTGTGTCTTTCACTATTTCATCATGTGGTACAAAAGTAGTTTTCGGCTTCACAACACCATATATTTATGGGATACTATGGTTCTCCAAAGGCTCTCCTCCAAATAACAATTTTTCTCCTGGAATCTTAAGTAGCCTTTTCACATGTGCTAGCATGCATTTTGTTTGTCACCTAACAAAACACAACAATAAATGTGAACAAATCTAAAAGAAAATGGTAAAATAACTAAAAAGGTGAAATGATTCCGATTAAACATAGGAATGAAAAATCTATGAAGATTCATGCTAAGCACTAAATATAATCCATATGCCCATGAGGTTATAACAACAACAATCTGAATATGGATCCATGGCCTATAGGATGACACTTTGAGAATCTTGGGCCCAAGCAAACAATTTAAATATTGAACCTCCATAATACAAGATTTTCCACGACAAATCCTTTGCACCATGGTCAAAATCTAAAATAGAAATCTAGAGCATACATATTAGCATGAATTAACCCCTACAAAAAAACATTTTTGCTTAATGCCGACCATAATCTATTACAAATAAAACCTTGGTCTTTTTGTTTTATGAATAATCATTGATTAATGAGAACAAGGTGCAACAATTATTGGACATTTAATCCTTTCCATTCACAGCCAATACAACTGGCACAAAACAACACTAGAAATAAAGATTACACAACAATATTTATAGTAGCAGTTTTAAAAGATGGACAAATCCCTTACAATTCCATATTTACCTACAGTGCAAAAATCTCATCTTCTTCAGTTGTATTGTGTGGATGTGTCTACTGGGGTGTTGGTTGTGTGGGTTGATGATTAGGTGGAGTATATTGTAGATATTGGGAAGTAATTGCAAGTTTTAGAAATTGATCATCCAACTCTGCTCCCTCCAATTCTTCCACCTAAACTTCCACTTCATCCTGCAAGAGAATTGACATTGAGTAATACATTGTGGAGAACTCTAGCAATAAGTTCATGAATTATTTAAATTAATTTCATTTTTCCCACTTACCTCATCATAATATCCAACCACACCAATAGGTGTTAACAAGGCCTCTTGGATTTGCTTCATATTCTCTATCTATTCATTTATCTCATCCATGGTCTTATCCACATCATCAATATTTCTGTAACAAAGTGCTCCGAGTAAATTTATTATTTCAACAAAGTGCATTACATGAAAAATAACTGATTTTCATCTTCAAGATGTCGAATATCCAACAATGGGTTGACTAGGTCAAGGCAATTTTGAAATCTTGAATACATAGGGGTTCAAATCCATTTCTATCAAAACTCATCCAGTACATTCTCTAGCTCATTAATTTGTCCAACTTATCAAGTCATCCAAGGAAAAATAATTGAAGTCTCATTTTACACAATAGTAGGTTGATCCATATAATTATGTTTTAAACGCATCCATACCTTGATTAAGAAATTTGAATTAGTCTTCACATTTGTTAAAGAAATGTAACTACATAAGATATTATATTTTGTACTTTTATCGTTATTCCTCCTTTCAGAGATGTTGTTCCTCTGATAGGGGATGTCATTGATGTAATTGGTCATGTAAGGTATTGAGGTAAAACATCTGTTGTAAGTCGGGTCAACAATACCCACAAAAGTATCATTAAAAAATTATTTTGAGTCTCCCAAGTCAATTCGACCCTGGTTTATAGGAGAAGTTGGTCTTGTTGGGTTATTAGGCTTCTCAGTTGATCAGTATAAATAGGTGAGGCACCTCCTTCATTTGGACACACTCAACACTCAAGCAAGTTCACTAGAGATGAGTAGTCCATCTGAGAGGGAGGAAGCAAATATTTTTATTTTTGAGGTCTTACACTGTACTTGGTTGAAGTCTATATTGAGGAAGTTTTCCTGGGTTTTCTCCTGATGGTTTCCCAAGATATATCTATGTGTTCCTTTTTTCTCTATTGTGCTTGTCATTTGTTCAGTGATCCTTTTGTTTTGGCATAACAAATCTTAAAATATTAACATGGAATCAAAGGAAACTTGAACGAAGACATCACACAACAACTTATCCAATAGTTTAACAAGCTAGGGATCATTATTATGAACAACTCCCTCCACATATCAACCAAAAAATAAGGACCATTCAACTTTCCCTATGAGGGCACATCTTTTGGTTGAAGCAGTTTTCAGTTTCGCGGATTTTCATTTTTTGACCATCAACCAATACTACCGAGAGAAACTAGGGAATCATATTTTTTAAGGTTTTGTCCACATATTTGGGAAAAGTAAGATATAGAACAACTTTCCTTGGGGAGGCACATATTTTCCTCCAATTATTTTTGTAAGTGACCATATTTGAAAAATTAGGGTTTTCTTGTCAAACCCTAGGTCATCTTGAAGATTCCAGTAGCAGTACTCAAATTGGTAAATTCTACCTCCTGTATTTCCATTTGAGGTTCTCATACTTTAAAAATGACAAAAAGTACCAAACTTGATGAAAAATTTGAAGGAGAAGAGGATTTCAAAGCATGGAAGTATATAGTCATGCTCATCCTTGAAGAACATGAGCTAGAAGGTTACATGAAAGATGAGGTCAAGGAACTAGAGGAAAATGAAGCAAAATCCAAGCACAAGAAGGATATGATCAAAGTTAAGAGGATCATATCTTACTCTATCAAGGATCAATTGATCCCTCAAGTATATTCAAAGAACATTCCAAAGTAAATGTTTGATACATAGACTAGCCTATTTGAAGGAAATAACATAAATAGAAGAATGACCTTGAGAAATCAACTCAAGGGTGTGAAGATGAAAAAGGTAGAAACTATGTAGTCATTCTTCTCAAGAGTATCTCAGATCAAATAACAATTAGAATCCATCAATGACACGGTGGAAGAAGTGGAAGTTGTAATGACTACCTTCAATGGACTTCCAATAGAATGTGATTCCTCCATCAGAGGAATATGTGCTAGAATGAAGTTGACCAAGTTTAGAAAACTATGGGAAGAATGTGTACTATAATAAGGAAGGATATCAAATAGAGAAGAGAAGATAAATGATAATGAAGGTCAATCTCTAGAATATCATGCAAATAATAGAAGAAATAAAATAAAGGATCAAGGATTGTCTAACAAAAAATCTCAAGAATTTAAAAGAGGTAAGAAACTTACGAAGGATTACTCAACTTTCAAATGTTGTGCATGTCATAAGATGGGACGCATTGCAAGACATTGTCCACATATGAAATTTCATATCAAGAAGAAGAACCAAAATTTACATGTAGATGTAGTCAAAGAGAATGAATCAGATGAGGAGAAAGCTAGAGAAAATGAAGACTCTAGTGAAAAATATGTCTTAATTTCATCTCTCACGGGATCAGTCTCTCATGGAAGTGACACTTGGCTCATAGATAGTGGTGATTCCAGACATATGACGGGTTACAAAGAATATATCTCATGTCTTACCCATAAATAATATCCACACAAGGTGCAACTTAGAGATGATTATCAATATCCCATCAAAGGAATGGGAGAAGCCTCTTACAAGCTAAAATCTGGAAAGTCCATGAAGATGAAATAAGTCTTATATGTTCTAGGTTTAAAGTAGAATATTATCTTTATGTCACCTCGATATAATAAATGTATTTTTCCCAAGTCTGATATGCATACCTGAACACTAACTAATGCTGCAAATTAAATTACAACCATTCGATGAATCTTCAGACTAGGTAATTCAAGGTGTTTTGTTGGGAAATTTGCAGACATGGAAGTAGTAAATGGAAATAAAGAAAGGGTAAGTTCATAGAAGTGAATTAATTCTCCCTAACACATTTATATCAGGAACCATTCATTTTTCAGAGTCCGTTATGCAGAAACCTACTCCCATGCTTCTGGGTCACCCAACCGTGAAACTAGGGAAATTCCTTCCTTGCTTTAGACCATGGGATTAGGGAAAAGTGAAGAGGTTTTATATGATATTAATACAGCATAAAAAAAATTCTGGTATATTTTGGAATCAATCAGGAGAATTCTGGAGAGTTTAGGGAAGAATTGGGGTTTTTAGGAAATTTTGTCCTAGTGAGGCCCTGTGCAATGGAGGCTTCAAAATCACTGTACGGACTCAACTAAACTATGATATTGATTTATGTATGGGATTTGTTTTTTGTCAGTGATCCATAGAAACTTACAGAACCATATTTGAGTGAGTAGAACTCATTTTATAGCAGAAACTATAAAACTAGTCAAATAAAAATAGTGTTCTAGCTAGGGTGCAAAATTAAGCATAAAGCTTCTAGAAGAATGACTTCAATACAGAAAATGACATCTGAAATACATTAATACAGCTTCAATGGACATATATAACCATTTAGACTCATTCCCACAACCTTTTCTCACTCATTATTGCACTAGATTTATCAATTTCCCCCATTACAATGACAAATTAAGTTTTTCATGAGAAATTGAGAAGGTAAACTTCGGGGAAATAATGATGATGTATTTGTAACTTCATAATGTATTCACTTGTATATTTATTATTGTGTATCATTATACCCCAACGAAAATGTTTGTTCCTCCGATCGGGAGAGTTATTAATATAATAAAGTCATGCAAAGTCATTGAGGTTAACCCTCCTTTGTAAGTCGAGGCAATAGTCCCCACAATTGAGTTGAGGTTAACCCTCCATTGTAAGTCAGGGAAATAGTCCCCACAGTTGAGGGGTATTAGGGTTATTATACTCTCCTAGTGAGGTCAACCCTATAAGAGTAAAATTCAAGTGGAAAACAAGTATAAATAGAGAGTGAGACTCTCTATTTGGAACACACATTCACTCAACTATAGCGCATGAGTGAGAGAGGAGGAACTCACACAAGTGATAGAGAGAACAACTATCGGAGATCATATTTGTGTTTTTGGGTTTTACTTTTGCTATTGGTTCTCATTCTATCTCTGAGGAACATGCGGGGTTTTCTCCTTTATGGTTTCCCCGAGGAAAAATATTTGTGTTTCTTGTCTCTTGTGATTATTCCTGTGCATGTTATTCTTTCAGATAAGATCCTAGATCATATTGATTAAATGATAAAAATATAACATGGTATCAGAGCTAACCTGAGAAAAAGACACTGTGCAGCTGCAGAAGCTATGGATTCTTACATTTTGGGTCTCTCTCCACAAATCATTAGCAAAAGGAGGCTAGTCTAACTCTCCATTGAAGGGTGCATCTTTCTGTTGAAGCAGAATTTGATTCGGAGCATTTTCAGTTATTGACCTATCACTTTTGAGGGAAATTAGGGATTTTCATAGAAGAGGAATTTTTTATTTATCCCAACATAGTATTTCTCTCCTCCTCAAAATCAAAATTTAGAGACCAAGATCGAATTTTTTGGTTGGGTAGAACTCCGGGAAAGTCAAACCCTAATTTGAAAACCCAAAAAGACTAAAACTAGTCATTTTGGTGAATTCGCTATATCTTGAGATTAGAGAAGGCTCATGAGACAAAACGTTTATAGGACAAAGATAAATTCCTTATGAACTCTGTGTAAAAGTGTTAGACTCAGATTCACTATAGTATAGGAGATATGATTCCTCCAATTTAGGTTTCCAGTCTCTCCCAGGATTCAGCCTTAAACAGGTGACCTAGGGAAAATTGCTATATCTCAGGATACGAAGGTGCAAATGAAATTTCTCTAAATTTTCTAGATAGGGAATAGACCTCGAAGGTGAAACAGTGACACATGGCAGTCTGTACAAGTTCACTATTCTGAACAGTCCTGAAATAAGGCATTGTGTGAAAACACACATAAGTCCCAATTGGTGAAACCAATTCTATTGTAATATGCAGTGTTAGAAAGAGGGCATACAAGGATACCTCACTGCAAAGTTTCAGACATAGAGGAGCACTAATTTCGGAGATACCGCAGAAACAATATCAGGAATTTCTACAGAAGAAATTGGAAAACTAAGGCTTCCTGTTCCGGGAGCTTCCCTCCACTGTTTTCAGAAAATGAGTACATTGGACATCTCGCCTTGAATAGGCCCATATTTCTATCCAATCAGAAGTTTAAAATTCCAAGTTTTGAAAATTAGGGTTTCTCTGACAAACCCTAGATCAGCCAGCTCCAGAACCAAGACAGACATCTCAAATCGGTAAGATCTAAATTCTTGCTATTTACATTTGAGGTTCTCATTTCAAAAATGACTAATCACACCATCTTGATGAAAAGCTTGGTGAAGCTGACAAATTATGAGTATGGAAGTATAGGACCTTTATGATCCTTGAAGAAATTGACTTGGACCAGTATTTCAATAAGAAAAATCTAGGAGCCAGAGGGAGATGAGGCTAAACATAGAGCTAAGAGAATCATTGCAGATTCTATTAAAGATCATCTTATCCCTCATGTGTCAGCCTTGAAGACACCAAAAGGAGGTGTTCATTGCTATGACGAAGCAATCGAAAAAGAACAAGATATTGTTATAACCACCTTGAATGACCTCCTAGGATCATGGGATTTATTCATTCAAGGAATGTGTGCCAAAAGGAAGTGATTACCTTCAGCGGACTCTAGGAAGAGTGCGCACAAGAAGAAGCTTGACTCATAATAAGAGAAGAGAAGATGGGAGCAACTAAAGATCAGGCTCTCACAATTCAAAGAAGATCTCTCATGCGATGAGGAATATGAAGGACTCAATTCTTGAAGAATCTCTTATCCATCTTAGCATTTGGATAACAAATGATGATGTCATGAATGAAGAAGATAATAAAGTTGAAGGTGCAAGAAGGAGTCTACCCACGAAACAAATAAAGATAAGTGTTTGAATTGTATTTTCCTATATATCTAGTTGTTTATATGACATTGTTTAGTTGTGAAATGTATTATGCATGATAGAATGTCTACATTAATGAACAATATACTACTAATATGCATGTGTTGGATAAGTAGCCCATGGTGCTATATAACACTCCATTGCTACTTGTCTAGAATGAAACCTCTTTGCTGACATATTGCATTAGTGCACAATATCAATGATGTCATGGTGGAGATAAAAGGAATCTAGAAAGTTTCCGTGAGATATGGATGAAAGTTGTATTGGCTAAAATAGTTGCATGATTATATATTTATGCATAAGAATTTTCCATTATGAATATGCCTTATGAAATGTTTCTAACCATGCAACTAATGCATTTGACTTGTAGAAAATATCGTGCACAATCACTTACAAGAAAAGAAGGATGAGACTTGTTCCGAAGAACAAGTGATAGCAGTTCAAGATTCACTCCAATAAGCATACATGAAGATGAACCAAGAAGCTTTCATAGTGAAAGAAAGAGCTTCAAAAGAATATAAAGAAAATGGTAGATGAATAATAATCCAAGATGAAGAATAGTATGACTTCCAAACAAAGCAAGAGGCCTCAGACACAATGCAGTTATGTGACACTGTTGAGCGACGTCATTGATGTAGAGCCTTCTAGCTATGAAGAAGTAGCCAAGAAGAAAGGGAAGGAGAGCACCAGTTCAAGAAGAATGATGTCTAGGATGTGGTATCGATACCTGAAGGGAAGTCAGTAGTGTCTTCCATATGGATCTACAAGATCCAGCATGCAGTAGATGGAAACATCATTGGGATACAAGGAAATATTAGTAGCAGAGGAAGCTACTTGTCACTCCAGTACATAATGTTTCAATACATAGAGTACGAAAGGCATAGGGAGAATGATGCTCCGCTTCAGAGGGAGTGACTACAGAATATCTCGAGGTTCGACATGGTACGACAGGATGGAAAAATTACTGATGGCTCTATGCTTTACTAAGAGTAAAGTAGATTCCAACCTTTTCTTCAAGGTTGGAGGTGAAAGACAAGTGATGCTCCCGTTATATGTCGATGACCTATTCTTGAAAGGAAAAGAGGAACTCATTATAGATGCAAGAAGGAGACTTGTTGTCGAGTTTGAGATGAAGCACTTGGGTATGATGCACTACTTTCTAGGCATGGAGGTGTGGTAGAGTGTGGATGAAATCTCCCTTGGACAAGGGAAGTATGCAGTGGAGATCCTGAAGAGGTTTGGGATGATGGACTGCAAGGCCATGACCACACCTATGGCATCAAACTTGAATCTATTGAGTGATGCTTCATCAGAGTCATTTGATGCTACGATGTATCGTCAGATGATTGGTTCATTGATGTACATGATGAATACGAGACCATATATTTTCTTTGTTGTGAACACATTTAGCCAGTTCCTGACGGATCTGAGACATGCTCACCTGGTTACAAAGCATGCAGTGAGGTACCTGAAGGGTACAATTGAGTGTGGGCTCAAGTATGATATGAATCAGAAGACTAACCCACATGGTTATATTGATTCGGATTGGTAGCACTAATGAGAAGAAGAGAACCTTGGGATTCTTCTTTAGTTTGAGATCCAGTATGGGTTACTGGTTTGGCAGGATGGAGTCTTGCATGGTGTTGAGTACAGCTGAGGAAAAATATGTTGTCACTTGATCAACTATTTGGGAGATAGTATGTTTCTTTTGAAAGATACTATTTTATTTGATTGATGTGACTTGCATTTTTGTATGATGCAGAAAGGAATAGTGAAGCTCCAGTTTGTGATCCAGATCGAGATCTCTCGAAAGAGGGAGTCCTAGCATAGCCCGTGAGACAGGTTGTTTGAGCATAAAATCCTGGCAAAGCTCATAGGTTTCTTAGACATAATCAGTCTTGTAGGTTTTCCTCAGATGTAATCAGTCCTGGCGAATATCACAGGTTATCCTTGGTCGTAATCAACCTTGATGTGATTCTATGCTAAAAATGGCCAAAGTGAAGCTTGAATACTTCAGAGAGAAGCTTGGTGTTCTCCAGATCAAGGTTCCCTCCAAGGGGAAGTGACAAGTCTGTGAGCCATTCTGACATGATGGTAGGCGGGGCCTCCCATGGTCAGATGTAAGTGTAGAGCCATTCTCACATGGTGGTAGGCGGGGCCTCCCATGGTCAGATGTAAGTGCAGAGCCATTCTGACATGGTGGTAGGTGGGGCTTCCCATGGTCAGATGTAAGTGCAGAGCCTTTATGACATGGTGGTAGGCAGGGCCTCCCATGGTCAGATGTAAGTGTAGAGCCTTTCCTCGGATGGTAGATGGTGTGTCCTACCATGCCGGTGGATGTAAGTGTTGGGCCTTTCCTCGGATGGTAGATGGTGTGTCCTATCATGCCAATGGATGTAAGTGTTGGTCCTTTCTGACATGGTGGTAGGTTGGTCCTCCCATGATCAGATGTAAGTGCAGAGCCTTTCTGACATGATGGCAAGCTGGGCCTCCCATGGTCAAATGTAAGTGCATATCCTTTCTAACATGGTGGCAGGCTGGGTCTCCCATGGTTAGATGTAAGTGCAGAGCCTTTATGATATGGTGGCAAGTCGGGCATCCCATGGTTATATATAACTGTTGGGCTTGTCCAACATGGTGGCATCTTGGGCCTCCCATGGTCAGATGTAAGTGTTGGGCATTTTTGACATGGTGGCAAGCTGGGAATCCCATGGTTGGATGTAAGTGTTGGGCCTTTCTAACATGGTGGCAGGCTGGGCCTCCCATGGTCATATGTAAGTGCTGGGCCTTTCTGACATGGTGGCATATTGGGCCTCCCATGGTCAGATGTAAGCGCTGGGCCTTTTCGACATGGTGGCTGGCTGGGACTCCCATGGTCGTATATAAGTGTTGAGACCTACATCCAGTATGAAAAAGGGTTGGCTCTGTAGAACTTCCTATGACGAATAGAATTTAGAGATAGCACCATTTGCTCGAGATAGCGGGAGTAGTGATGATGATCTAGCTTTGATGATGATCCAGTGATGAAGAATTTTTCTGATGAACTGTGTCAAGAGAATACCTTCCTAGTTAAGAGGGAGTGTTGATGTATTTGTAACTTCAGAATGTATTCACTTGTATATTTCTTATTGTATTTCATTATAAACCGACAGAGATGTTTGTTCCTCCAATCGGGAGAGTCATTAATATAATAAAGTCATGTAAATTCATTGAGTTTAACCCTCTGCTGTAAGTCGGGGAAATAGTCCCCACAATTGAGTTGAGGTTAACCCTTCATTGTAAGTCAAGGCAATAGTCCCCACAGTTGAGGGGTATTAGGGTTATTAGAATCTCCTAGTGAGGTAGGCTCTGTAAGAGTAAAATTCAAGTGGAGAACAAGTATAAATAGAGAGTGAGACTCTCTATTTGGAACACACTCACTCAACTGTAGTGCATGAGTGAGAGAGGAGGAGCTCGCACAAGTGAGAGAGAGAACAACTGTCGGAGATCATGTTTGTGTTTTTAGGTTTTACCTTTGCTATTGGTGCTCATTCTATCTTTGAGGAAGTTGCGGATTTTTCTTCTTTATGGTTTCCCCAAGGAAAAATATTTGTGTCTCTTGTCTCTTGTGATTATTGTTGTGCATGTTATTCTTTCAAATAAGATCCTAGATCATATTGATTAAATGATAAAATTCTAACACGAAATTATTACGACCTAATAAATATAATTTACAGAGTTTATCATCTTTTACACATCAAATAGCATTAGATTGACTAAACATTACATAAGAGGGCTCGAAATGATGGGTAGGAGGCCCAAAATTAGGCATAAAGAAGGCTGAAAGCATAGGTGAATCTTTGGCTTCTATGGATCTCAACCTGAATGAGATGGAGGCCACAAAATATGGTTGTTATGACCTCAATATATGAACACCATGCACTCCATACCTACAAAGAGAAGTAATGGGAATGAAGGAGGGGGAAGGGAAGGTTTGGGGCTCATATCCCAAGTGTCTTAGGCACATCACTCAGAAAGGCATGCTCATATAATCATAAATCAATTAAAAAATCAACCAAAACAGAGTAAATGATCTATAATTCTTCTTTAATAGATCTCTGGGTGACTTGCTTAGAAAGTAAAGGAAATAGGTGACCTGTGAGAGCAATTCATCCACCTAGAATCCCTAACCCTAACCACATATGCACCCTCCTTGAGAAAATTGGAATGTAGGACCATGTGAAGATGGTTCCTTGTCCAATTCATCCATCTGAAATAGAAACTACGCCCTCCTTTTCCAAAACTTTCCTCCTTTTTTTTCGACATCTTTTTTGAGTCTCCAAAAGGAAACGGTGCCCTCCCTTTCCAAAACTTTCCTACTTTTATTATGACATCTTTTGTCATAGATTTTGGGCACTTTACCTTTTTCTCTCTGACTACTTTTGTCATTGAGTTTCCACCTTCTTAATCTCCTCCCTTGGAAAGTTGTCTCGCCAATTGTGCATGACATGGCAAGCTCAATTCCACATGTTATTTGCATAATAATTAATTAATGGAAATAATTTAAAATCAAGTACATGCCTTAATAATAATTATTTAGAAAAATTTCCCTAGGCTAATTAATTAATTCCTCATAAATAATATTTGGACAAAATTCCCTAGGTGAGGTAATTAATGCAGCTTTGACCCCCCAATGTGTTGGGCATGGTCAACACTTTTATGTCCAGAAATATGGGGACATGATAGTCCTCCACTCCCAAATCTACTTGTCCTCAAGCAGAAGCACTCCAGAGTGCTGCAAATTTGTCCACCATGTAGGAGAACTAAAGCATGAAATCATGTGCAAAAAAAAGTTGACTTGCTCCATCAAGCCAACATGTAAATTTTCTCCAAAAATACAAGCAATGCCAGGGTCCCATTACTTGCATTGCACCCCCTTCAGTGAGAATGCCTTCCAACACAACTTAGCAGGAAACAATATGCCTGGATCTCATTTCCTCAACTGTAAGTATCCGAACATTATTATCCACCATAAAAATTTATCATCACAGGAAATGAAATTCATGATGTGGAAATCATAACATTGCACTGAAAATTGGATACTCTCGATGCAAAATCAGAAATCTGTGAGACTTCCCCACCCACCATAAATTTCTTTATGTGCTTGATGCACACTAGCATTGAAGCTCACATTTTTGTTGTTGCAATTACATATGTGTGAGTCCAATGTCCAACCCCAATGAGTATAGGAATCATCCAACCAACAAGGATGACCAAACTGCTCATAATAAGATGATACATCACAGTTATCTCCAAAAATGCAAGCAGGAAAAACAAATAAGTGTCCCCTCATCTAACCTGTGAAGGTACTGACACTCCAACCAAAAGGTCCATGTCAATAATTCCAATGGCTCAAATCTTTGCCGTCAAAGGGTACACTGGAATCCATCCAACTGCGTGTATTTCCTCCACCAAGACCACCTTATGCAAGATATTTTTCTCAATAGCTCCTCTTGGCAGTTTGCTTACTCAACTTCCTTCCACTGTTCATGAGCAGAAAATTTTCTGCAAGACTCCATGTGTAACATGTAATCTTCCACCCAATGCATATGTGGCCGACTGGCATCAAGTGACAACAATATGTGCCTATGTGGCTGCTGGGCGGGTGATGGTGTATTAAACAAGTCATCATGAACACCTAGGAAATCCTCCAGCTCTTCCTGTTGCACTAACAAGGAAAATTGCTTCTCCCAATTTTCATCCCCACTTGATGAAGCTAAAATAGAGGTGTGAGTAGAACTATGAATCATATCTCTCCAATACTTATCCATCCCACTTAAGGATACCTCTTCTTACTCAACGGATGATCCAACTGAGGTGAGCTCATATGTCTCTTCCATGGAGAAGAGACTCTCTCAAGAAAATAGCTCCATATTTCTCTGGAAAAGGTCAAGTGCTTGGTTCTGATTAGGCTTTTTTGCACAATTCTCAAGCACCTACAAAACCAAGTGCATCTCATGATCCACCATATCATGAGATTCCTCCATATGTTCAAGACTACAATCATACTTGTGAAGATGGTTGAATGGTGTGTAGGAGGGTAGGTGAGATCTTTGCAACTTCTCATGAAGTTGATTTATCTCCTTCTTGGACTCTTGGAGTGTGCCTTGAGTGCTCTTCAAGGTATCTTGGGTTGTCAATAATTATTTTGTGAGCTTGCATATATCTTCTTCATCCTTCAGGGATGCTCCATACAATAGCTCCACAAGCTCAAGGAGACTATCTCTATCAAAAATCAACTGCAAAAAGTTACCTTTGGTGCTTGTCATGGCCTTCTGAAACTTTTCCATATCTTCAATGGAAGATTTCTCCTCCAACTTCCAACAAATATTTTTCATCAATGCATACATTCCATGGAGAGTGTGTAGAGCTTCTTTGATTTTGAATTCGCTCATCTTCAGTGACCCTGCAATAAAATGAGGTTCTTGCAGATGGACCTCTTCTTCTTCCCTCTCTATGGGATCAAATTCATGAAACTCTACTGGTGAAGTGGAAGTTGATCTTGGAACCTTTTCTTCAAGCAAAATCTCTATGTCTATGGGATCAAATTCATCAAACTCTACTGGTGAAGTGGAAGTTGATCTTGGAACCTTTTCTTCAAGCAAAATCTCTATGTCACCAACATAGAGAGATGGAGATCCCTTAGTAGATTCCTTGGTGAAATTTGAGCACCTACCAGTAGGAAATCCTTCAACCATGTTCAGAGTGTTTATCCTCTTGATTGTTTCTCTACATGACTGTTGGTATGGTCAAGTGAATGAACACTCTTAGGGCTTCCCAAGTTTGGAAGACTTGGTCCACAGCCTTAGCACATGTTTGCTCTATTTCCTCTATTATTTTCACAGCCTGAGCAGTTGTGTCTCTTCTTCTTGCTAGCACTTCTAGGGGTGTGTTGGGTATCCTTTTCTCTTACTGCTTCACTAATTTTTCAGACAGTTTCCTTCTGAATCCACTTTATTCTGTTCAGTTTCTTGAATTTCCAATTTCATTTTCTTGATGTCTTTTTGTGTATCCTTCACCTTCATTTCTAGGTTGCGCTCACATAATTTTACCTCTGCATTGACAGCATTTTGGACTGCATATACTTCATTCATGTGCATAGATGAAAAGTCTATAATAAGTTGGTCAGTATCCTGAAAAACAAGATTACGTTCCGGGGTGCCAAACTTAACAATGATTTTAGATACTTGTGCCATTATTGGTGAGACTAGAACAGAGGGAATAACTTGCTCCATTCTTGATGTTTCTGATGGGGCTTGTGACTCAGCTATTGTGCTTGGACAATCAACAAAGATTTTAACTTCTTCAATTGATTTACACAGAACTTTAAGGAGATTAGTGACTGTACCTAAAAGTTCTTCTTGTCATTCTTCGATGGAATTGAAACTAGTCTGCGTTGCTTCAGTTATTTCCTCAATCATTAGTTTCACATGATCGTTTTCCAAGCTAACGGTGTTTCTTGTTCGATCAGCCTTCATCATCTTCTTCTTCCTGCTTGTTTGTACTTGATCTTCCTGAGGTTCCCCCCCCCCCCTCACTTTCTTATTCTGGGTTTGTTGGTAGTGAAGGGGTGTGACTTTATTTAGATTCTAACTGGCTCTAGAGCCTGCCATTTTAAAATAAGTTGCGAACATTATTCGACAGTGTGATCAAATGATTTACAATTTGACAATCTCAGGAAAACTTTCATGGTTTCCCGCAATTATAACATACGATTTGGCCTCGTCCTCGACCAAATACTCCTCCTTGTTGCTGTCCTCGACCTCTAAAATCCCCCCCCGTTGCGGAGGGTATTGTTGTTGTTGAGGATACTGATTCTACTGGTATTGCAGTCGAGGATATTGTTGTTATTGATATGGGGCAGGCTGATACTGAGGTTGCGCTCATTCAACTTGCATTTGCTCATCATTTTTCATTAAGTAGGTATCCAACATTTTTTCTTGCAGTAGTTGAAGTGCTCTGCAATCTTTCACATCATGACCTACTGATTTACAAAATTTATAATACATACTAGCAGATGCACTTACAATATTCTGTAAGTACAAACATTCCTTGGACTTCTGACATCCAGTATGGCATATTCTACACCAAGGCATTCCTTGGGTGTTTAATGGGTTTGATGCACCTGCTAGGGCATAGTTCATCACCGCCAGGAAATTATCTTTATGGTGTCTATATGTTCTGTATCTTGCACACCATAGTTCCTTCTTAACTTCCTTTCATCTTTTAATGTCCTAGAGCTGCACCGTAAGATTGGCCAACTACGACTGAATTTGCATCATTCCCCATCCAGTGTCTCCAACTAGCGAGGATTCTAAATTCATTCCTATTTCAAGAGCCTCTGTCTGCGACACAAGTTTTTGTTGCATCAACAGAGTTCGAATATGTGGTAGCAAGGTGGAAATAAACCATTCCTTGTGTTGCACATCCGACATTTGGAAACTCACTTTGGCCATTAATGTCTTAAATATTTGGTCAAAGTCCCAAACAGATTATGTTGGTAGTTGCTTAATCTCTTTAATCTTAGTGATGCATTGTGATTCAGACTTCAAATTTTTGAATTCATCTATCAACCCTAATTGAATCTCGTTGAGTGTTTTCGGGACAACTCCTCCTGGTACTATGGAAAGTTTCATATACCAATCCAGCGCACGACCTCATAGCATCGTGATCATTTATGCTTTCTTGATATTCTAATCTTGGATCTGTCGTATAGTCCAGACAGTGTCACAAAGAAACCAATGATGTTCTGGGTCTTCCAGCCCATTTCCATTAAACATTTGGAGCTTAATGTCATCTCCAACCATTGTATTTGTTGTTGGTACAATCGAAACAAAATTTGGATTAGTCAGACTTCCTTGTCCATTATTTACAGTGTTAGTAGTACTTGTATTTACATAATCACTTGGAAACAAGTCTGGTGATCTTACCTTTGGTACTGTAGGTGATTTGTATGCACGTTCTTGTTTTGGAGCTTCAGTCAACTCTTTGGACTCTTCGTCGCCTTATGAGATCGGCTAATATTCCTCTTCTTCATCACAAGAACCTTTGTCTAAGTATGATGAAACTCGTAGCCTTCTTCTTCTTGATATGTGCTACAACTCCCTCGTTCTAGCAAAGTTTTTCATCTTTTTCTGGATCTAAATCTTCTTCCACTTCTTAAAAATCCTGGATCTAATTCAGTTCCACTATCTCCTGGGAACATCCCACTCTAGGGATCTGCTTAGACATAGCCACCCTTTGCTATTGAGTCTTGCATTCACATAATGATTTTTTCACATAAAACATTTTTATACATGTCTTTAAAGATGGCAGGTATCTGTTATGTGGTCCTTGAAAAAAATTTCACTTTGCCTCACTGTATGAGGTTATTGTGTCAACAACAAACTCAGTAATATATCCTTCTAGGATACTGTCAACCCAAAAATCCACAACCATTGATATAGGTTTGTTTACTCTTTTCAGTCACTCAATCAAGTAAGGACTCCACTCTCTTAGTTCTCCTCCTTGAAAATTCCTTTGTTGGGTTTCCAACTTAGACAACCACTCATGCAACACAATGGGAAACTCAGAAAAAAAAAATCTCGTAAATGTCTGAATAAATGTATCGGCCCAACCACTCTTTTGGGTTCCATCGATATCCTTCACTTTTATTTCTTGCAAACTCTAGCTTTTTGAGGTCCACCCAGTCCTGGATCTCCGGTTTCATAAGATGCCACAACATATCCCTCACCACAACACTTTAAGGTCTCGACAACAGAACCATTTGTTGGGTTTATTCCCTCTCTCTTTCCCTGGACCTAGGTTCAGTCCCTTCTGGTCAGCACAACAAAGCCCAAGATATCGGCTCGACGGAGCGGAGCTCAGCTGGTAGCACCTCCGACACAGATACCGTCTCACCCGAGATATCTGAGATTTATGGGTAACTGCCAGAACCACGTTTCCGCAGTTTGTGTGGGAGGGTGTTTTAGTACCTTGGATTTGCGCTAAGGTTTACAACAAAGACCAGGAAGGTGGGTTAATTGTATGCACATTACTTCAACACCAAGCTATGATCCAACCCTTCTCTATGTGACTTAAGTGAACAAAGAGTGAACATACATCATAAGCATATTCATTAATATAATGCGTTATTCATGCATTTATCTAGTTGCAACACAATGATCAACCAATCATTCAACACAACATTCACACATCTATCTAATCTATTTCAGCATTCACACATATACGCATCATGTAACATGGAAACCCATTCGGACAAAAACCACAAGGTGCCCTTCATCCGAGCATGCGGAAATAGATGTACATTTTGTCTGTGCATAAATAGATGCGGAAATAGATGCACATTTTCATCTTCTCTTCTATCTTTACAGACTTTTCCTCCCTCTCATTCTCTCTTATATTCTCTCTTTCTCTTCCTATTCTACTCCTACTAGCAATCCGCACACAACATTGATCGACTCAACCTTCTCTATGTGTCTGCGCACTCAGCTACAGAACCTCTACTCTGATGCACTCAGTGATACAGATTCATTAACAAAAAAAACCTATCTCAATTCTAGCTCAATATTCTTCCCAAGAGTCTAGAGATTACTTAGATGCTACATCCGCTAACCAGCTAACCCATCTACAGCTTGGGTTCCTTCCTTTATAACCCCATTACAGACTCAATATAAATCCCATATGTGCTTGTTATAGACTCAATAACCACTCGATACCGCCTCTAACAGACTCCTTTTCAGTTGCTATCTCAACCGACTTACTATATCCAACCAACAGGTTGTCTTTCCTATTCTAGTAACACATAACGAAAGGCACTATCGGCCTGAATTACAAACATGACTTCACACGTAAGGGTTCTGGGGGCTCTAGCCGAGCTCGTACCCACGATCATTAAGGACTATCTCTTTTTTAGCGTTATGCCTTACTATCATTTTTTCGACCATTACACTATTTGCACGCCTGCTTCTGCTGATATTCTGCCATGTCATCTCATATCTTGTTATGTCCTTCTATTGTGACTTACTTATATGGCACAACTTCCTCATCCCATGCCTTCTCTTTGTCTTCTTCTTCTCTTTCCTTCTTATGTCGTAGAATCCTTCCATTTCCCTTGATGATGCTTCTTATGTCGTAGCTCCTTCCTCTTCTCCTTTATGTTCTTCTCCATACTTAGGAAGAATTCTACATGATTTATGCCCTACTGTCCCGAGGCCTAACAAGGCCAAATATAAGAGTGGATGCTAAAGCACTAAAGACCTTTGCTTCTTGCTAAAGGATCCCTCTCGAATCAGGCTCCAATAGGGTATCCATAGCGAATTCCAACAACTCACTACCTAAGGTTTCTTAGGTGCTCTCTAACTAGATGTCAATATTTTATCCATTGCTTTACAAAAGAAGAAAAGCTTCTATATAAAAAAAATAAACCTTAATAGTTAACAAAGATGAATCAAAAATATTTTATTTAAATAAATTCAATAATAAATAAGTTTTTATTGTTCACAAATATATAATTCATTAAATTTCAATCTAGATCAAATGAAGTGAGTAATATGATAATGAAGGTTTGAACCGGCGGAACTTCCAATGAAGAGTTGCTGGTTCCTGATGGGCAATCGAAGTTGATGGATTCTGGTAGCAGCCGGCTATGGATTAGCTGGTCAGAGTGAGGGTATGGCTGGTGAGGGCCTCTAGCTACGGCTAGGGGTCTGACCGTGTGCATTTCGACCCAGGCATTGCCTACGCTTGGATCCAGGACCGGTTTTTTATTTTATGTAACGGAGGCACGGGGGCTTCACTTGTTGGCCAATATCCTATCACGTTAGTTCATATTGTGGGTTTTAAAATTATCAAAAATCGAACCAATATATTGCAGGTATTGGGGGGATGAGGGGTTTAAGGTGGAGATGGGTAGGGTGGTTTATAAGGATTGAGGTATAAAAAGGGGTGGGGAGGAGGTTTTAGGCATTGGGAGGGGGTTTAAACAAAAAGATTTTGGGTCAATATCTCTCGAAATTAAGGGTATTCTTTAATATCCCACGATCGCACGTGCTATGTGAGAGGTTCACTAACTGAAGTCCCTGTGAACGGAGGCAGGTGGTTTGGGTTGGTCTATGGTTGAGGAAGTTTGTAGGGCTTCTTTTCTGTCACGGTTTGCCTCTCTGGCAGCTATGGCGGACTTGGATGAAGTTGATTACGCTAGTGACAGGTTGGAGAGCTCTGACGTCTGGGATGTGCCAGGTGGAGGGATGATGGAGCGAAGGGTGGACATCCCCAGACTGGGCCAGGAGGAACATGATACGGCCAGCTTATGGTCGTTGAGGCTGAAATACGTTACTGACCCATCGAACTTTCTGGTGATCTCGCCGGTAGAGCAGTTGCCGGTTGATTACAACGTTGATTCCCTCCCCCATTTGCCTGAGGTGTTTCTGGGAAGCCAGAGCTGGCGGGAGGCGGGTTCTTTCTTTCCCCAGAATCCAGGGTTTCCGGCTACTGACATTCTAGGTGAGCTTGAGGTTGTGAAGGGGTTTAAGCAGGTGGAAGCAGTTGGGGAGGTTGGACTCGTTCTGCCGGGCAAGGGATCTAGCGGAGAAATTACGGAGGTAGAGTGGCGGGTGCCGTTGGGTGAAGTGGAGCAGAGAGGGTTTAGATCCCCTTGCCGGGTCAACACTGATGATGGTAAAGGGGTTTCGGGGGAGGCTGTTGGACGGCAAGCGGTGGAAGGTGGATGTGCTAAGAGACGCCGAAGGAATTGGATCAAAACAAAGCAGATCCGTAACTATGCAGTGGGTGAAGATGTAGATTGGGATGGTGTGCTGCAGATGGCTAAATACACTCTGGTAGGGAGGGTTATGGGGAGGCAGTTTGCTAAGAAGACTGTCCAGGACTGGGCTGCGGTCTCTTGGCGTGCTCAGATTGGTTATGTTCCGGTTGTGGATATGTTGAACAGGGGCTGGTTCGCGATCAATTTGTCGAAGGAGGAGGACCTTCGATGGATTCAGAATAAGAGTTGGCATATCGATCACTCACCTGTACTTTTGAAACCTTGGCACCCTCTATTTGATTCCAGCAAAGAAAGAGTGGATGTTCTTCCTATCTGGGTGAGGTTTCCAGCGCTCCCACACCACTTCTGGGATTTGTCTCATTTCAAGCAGATTGGAAATATTCTGGGATCCTTCTTAGAGGCGGATCTCTCCTTTTTAGAAACTCATGAGAAGAAAGTAGCCCGCATATTGGTAAATTTAAACCTTAGGGAGGACTTGGCTGAAAATATTAATCTGGAATGGGGACCGGTGATTATCCCTCAATTACTGGATTATGAGAGCGTTCCGTTCCGTTGCAGGCATTGTCATGGGTATGGACACCCTGTTTCGTCTTGTACTTTGCAGGCGCGTATAGCTGGTGGCAACAGAAGGACAGGTACCTCGGCTCACAGGAAGGAACTCGCTGAGAAGAATATCGAGCCTTCTGGTGCTACAAAGATTTCTGCAGATGAACTGATCAGTGTGCCGATCTGTGAAGATCTGATCTTTACAGGCCATGTGGTGGACGATGGGCCAACACTCCAGCTTTCTACGGCCTTTGAGCTGGTCACTGATGGTTCTTCTGGGGATTCTACATGCCCGGGTTTTCCCACGTTAACTATTTTTTCTAATGTTAATTTTCTCTTGAATAATGTAACATTTCCTGGCTATGATTGGATTGAAGGATTGCGGAAGCTCTCATTATCGAGTCAGATTGGTTCCTCTCTGCCTCTCCCCTTCCCTTTTTTCCTAGCAGAGACCGTCTCGGGAGTGGTTACTCTTCCAGCTGCAGCTTCTACTGTTATTGTTTCTGATCCTGTTCATTCTAGTGAAGAACCTGCTTCCGATGTTTTTGAACTTGTCCCTGAATCTTCCCCAGAGGCATTCAGCTCGTCTCCTTCAGAGTCCACGGATATGGGATACTTCCTAAGATCCGGTAAAAAGCCTACGACTGGGTTGGGTAAAGTTTCCCCACCTGTGCGAAGAGGGCGAGGTAGAAATACTAACATTTCCAAGGATCAGTCCAGAGCCAAGGTGGATCTGCGGGAAGGTAAACAACAAACGATTGAAAAGGCCCTTAGAGCGGAGAAGGCCAGGAATAAAGGGCGATAATGAAAAAATTTTCTTTCAACTGTCAGGGTCTGGCTGGGCCTGTTAAGAAATCAGCCTTCATAAGGGTGCTTACTCTTGAACACCCGGATGTGATTTTGCTACAAGATACTTTAGGAGTAGGAGAGGTGATTCTGGCGACACTGGCAAGTTGGTTACCTGGTTGGGATTTTGTGACTCTGGATGCTAGTGGTAGATCTGGGGGTCTGGCGGTTGGATGGAATAAGTGTTGCTTGAAGCTGGTAAATGCTTGGGGGATGAAGGCTGTGTTGGGAGTTGAGATTTTTTCTGAAGAATTGGGGATATCATTAACAGTGGTTAATGTCTATGGACCTTATTTGAACAGAGCCCCTTTTTGGGACTCCTTGCTACAAAATCCATTGGTGAATGGTGATTCACTGGTGATCGGTGGTGATTTTAATTTTTCGTTGGGCCATAATGAGGTCTGGGGTCCTCGTGCTCAGGTGGAATCTCTGGCGGGGTTCTTTGTTCAGAAATTGGTGGAGAAGGGTCTATTGGATATTGAGCCTACTAAACTCAAGCCAACCTGGAGGAACAATCAAAGTGGGGAAGCCAGGGTGGCTAAAAGGATTGACCGCTTTCTGGTAGCGGAACAGTTGGTGGACAAATTTTTTTTAGTTAGACAATGGGTGGGCAGCGGGGGAATGTCTGACCATTTTCCTATATTTTTTGAAATAAAAAAGGGGCCCATCAATCCCCCAAGCCCTTTAAAATTCAATAAATTATGGCTACAGGATGAGACTTTCAAAGACCTCTTTCTTTCACACTGGACCCCTATTGTGGGGGCGGATGATAGATCAGCTGCTAGGCAATTTGCTGATAATATTAAAAGACTTAAGGTGATTATCAAGGCCTGGGTTGTTGCGAAGAGAAACAGGGAAGATGCCGAGCTGAAAATAATAGAGGCTGAACTTTTGCTGATTTATGAAGGAGAAGGTGGTGGACTCTTAACACAAGAGTCCAAGGAGGCCTTGTCAAGGATGGAGGGCAGGCGCAATACCTTACTGCTGGAAAGAGAGGAAACTTGGAGACTCAAAAGCAGAGCTTTGTGGTTGGAATGTGGGGACGATAACACTAAGTTTTTTCATGCATTTTCCAGAGGTAGGAAGGCGGCTAACACCATTTGGTCCCTGCAGGACGAGATGGGAACTACCCATGTTACTTTTGAAGATAAGGCAAGATGTGGGGTGAATCACTTTCAGCATTTGTTCAAAGCCCCTCAAATGGCCACTATTGAATAGGTCTTAAGAATAGCTCAGGTGTTTCCACGCTTTGTGGATGAGGTGGGGAACAGGGAGCTTACGAAGGAAGTGACGGAAGAAGAACTTAAGAAGGTTATGGGCAGTTTCCAGAAAGATAAAAGTCCAGGGCTAGATGGCTGGACGATCGATTTCTTTCTGGACCTCTTTGATATCCTGGGGAAGGATTTGTTGCAGGTAATAGAAGATTCTAGATCGTCGGGTTGGATCCCGGCCAGTTTCAACACCACTTTTATTGCCCTTATCCCAAAGTCTGATAATGCCCTTTCTCTCAACGATTTCAGACCAATTTCTTTGTGCAACTATGTCTACAAGATTATTTCAAAGGTTATTGCAATAAGACTGAAAGCTATACTATCAGAAAATATTTCTGCTGAACAGTTTGGTTTTCTAGAAGGGCGTCAGATCCATGAGGCAATAGGGGTTGCACAGGAAGAACTTCATAGCTTAAAGACCAAGAGGCTGAAGGGGGCTATTATCAAAATCGATCTTTCCAAGGCATATGATAAAGTTAGCTGGCTTTATCTTCGGTTGCTCCTTACTCATCTAGGTTTTTGCATCAATTTCATAAGATGGATAATGTCTTGTATTACTACTGTCTCTTTTTCTGTTCTGATTAATGGAGCGGCCTCTCCCTTTTTTCATGCCGAGAGAGGCCTGAGACAAGGTTGTCCGCTGTCTCCACTTCTCTTCTTGCTGGTTGCCGAAGGCCTTAGCAGGGCTATTAGATCAGCCAAAGCTGAAGGAAGATTCTCTGGGATACAGATAGTTCCGCATTTACATATAACACACCTACTCTTTGTGGATGATGTTCTGATTTTCTGCTCTGGAACTAGAGGAGAGTCGAGAGTACTACAGGAGATCTTGGACCTTTTCTCAAAGGCCACTGGTATGGAGATTAATATTGGTAAATCTACTTTGACTACCCACCTATTAAGACCGGAAGAGGTGGCTGAACTCTTGAGGTTTTTTCCCTACAACACAGC
This sequence comes from Pseudotsuga menziesii, assembly GCA_001517045.1. Taxonomy (NCBI): domain Eukaryota; kingdom Viridiplantae; phylum Streptophyta; class Pinopsida; order Pinales; family Pinaceae; genus Pseudotsuga; species Pseudotsuga menziesii. The sequence continues at coordinate 312,329 of LPNX010090474.1, read as the reverse complement.
AGGCCTAGAGGAAGGGATAAAATACCTTGGTTTCTCTCTGAAAGCAAATATGTATCGGAAACAGGACTGGTTATGGCTGGTAGGGAAGGTAGAGCAGCGTCTTATGGTTTGGAGCCACAAGTGGCTCTCTAGAGCAGGATGGTTAGTCTTAGTCAAAGCGGTTCTAGAAGCAATTCTGGTGTTTTGGATGTCTTTATCATGGATACCGAAAGGGATTCTTGAGAGGATAAGGAAGGTTTGCTTCAGATTTCTATGGAGCAATAAAAAGGTAGAACAGACTACTCCATGGGTTAGTTGGAAAAGGATCGCAGTTCCAAAATGCTTTGGTGGTTGGGGTCTTAAGGACATCTTTTTATTTTCGAAAGATCTGGCTGCTAAGGGAGGGTGGAGGATGGTGAAGACTGATAGTCTGTGGACTAGGGTGATTAAACAGAAATACCTTCTTGGAGAGAGTATCACAGACTGGATCAGGAATCCCAGGAAATCTCATTTAGGGGGGTCGGTGATATGGAAAGCAATTGTAAAATCCTTTCATTTGATCGAAACCAACCTGGCTTGGGATGTTGGAAATGGGGAAAGTTTATTGATTGGCAGGGATCCTTGGATGGGCAGAAATCTACAGCATCGCCTTCCTAACGATGTAATTGATGCGTTAGGCCAAAGAGGGATCACTTCCTTAAATCATCTCGCAGTTCTAAGGCTAGATGAGCAGTGGCGTCAATCCTGGAGAAGAGCCACTTCACTTGGGCTGGGGGAAAGGGAGACTGGTATTATGGAACATTACCTGAGGGAGTTGGACAGGGCGAATATCTTACTTACTGAACAGGAAGATACACTTGTTTGGGAGGCTGATCCGGAGGGAATATATACACCGAAGACATGGTACCTCTGTCTTAGCGCTGGAATGGAGCATAGGGAGGACGTTTGGTGGTGGAAGCCATTGTGGCGTCTTAGATGTCCAGCAAAATCAATAATGTTTATGTGGAGTGTATTAAATTACAAAGTTCCTACTTGGGACGTGATGCAGAGGAGATCTTTTCAGGGTCCAGGCTGGTGCGTTCTATGTAAACGGGAGACGGAATCCAGCGATCATTTGTTCCTTACCTGCTCTTATTCGATTACGGTTTGGAGAGAAGTGTCCACACTGACCGGATTCCATTGCCAGTGGGAAGGGGCTACCGTTGGGGCCGCGTGGGAATCCTGGTGGCGGAGGACACCACAAAAACAACGTAAAATTCTTCCTTTGCTGGTCATCTGGGGGATCTGGATTGCACGAAATAAGGCCATTTTTCAGGACATCACAAGTATCCCGGAGATCACTGGTGTTATGTCTGTGGGTTACTATAAAGCCTATCCAGAACACATTAGAGTGGCTCGTGAACGCAGGATTCTTGAAGTGGATATTGATAGAACGTCACCGTGGGCATTTTTTGACGGGGCTGCCCAAAATAACGTATGTGGAGGAGGAGCTGTACTGTTCTTTGCAGAGTCTCATTTTTTTGTTATATCTATGGGATTAGCGGGGGGCACAAATAACTTCGCCGAGATCATGAGCCTCAAGCTGCTGCTGATCTTTGCTTTAGAAAAAGGATGCAATGACCTTAATATTCTTGGCGATTCCATGAATGTAATAAATTGGATCAACCAGATTCAAGAATGCAGGCATCTGAGATTAGCACATATACTTCAAGCTATCAGACTGCTTCTTAGTCGTTTTAACACTTTTTCCTGCCAGCATGTATACAGAGAAAACAACAAGGAAGCGGACAAAGCTTCCAAGGAAGGACTCCGGATGGCAACAGGTAATTGGTTGATAAAAGAAACTTTTGATGGCAGAACTCAGGATTACTATCATAGGCCATTTATAGAAATACTATGATACTTGACTTGTTCATATATTGATAGGGAACAGCTGACAGTTTGCAGCAGAATACATGTTACTAGACTATATGCAACTATATTGGTATATTTTTGAGTCCTATGGACCGCATTTGTTTTCTGAAAAAGCATAAGTGTATGCACTTCAAAAATACTTGACTGAAGGCATTATAGCCTCTATACAGGGATCAGTTTCTGATCATCTAAATTCACACTAAGTGAATCTACAGAATGTAATTTTGATCTCGAAAGATGAATGAAATTACGCTTTTTTTTCTTGGAAAAAAAAAATTAAATTTCAATCTAGATTAAATGGAGTGGGCAAGAAGAGTGTTTCCTCTCAAAAGGCAATAGGTTCAAGAATTTATACATTATACAATTGGATTATTATTATTATATTGAAATAATTAATAATTGCATCAAGAGGCGCATTCTATAACCAATAGGGGGATGTGTAAAAGCTTTCATGCTTATAATCGGATCAAATAAAAATAAAGAATAAAAGAAAATAATTTGAATATACCAAAAAATTTGTCGGCTTGATAAAAATAAAATAAATATCAAAATATAATAAAAAAATAGAGCCAATTTTAAATTCATATATGAATCCTATTGATGTTCACATTTCCTCAACACGCTTAAGCTTTCATTTAAAACTAACTAAATCATATAAACATTTTCTTTAAAAAAATTGCATAAACTTTCTCTCTCATAAAGAAATCTCATGGTATTAAACACAATGACTATTATATTTTTCTTCATATGGTATTAAGTTTAAAAAATTCATATTAAATCAAGTTTTTAATTTTAATATTCTTCTTTAGGTTTAATATTTGCTTCATATCGCTTCATTGGGGATAATCGGATGAAGTAAAAAGAAAATAATAAAAGAAAATAATTTGAATATACCAAAAAATTGGTCGTCTTGATAAAAATAAAAGAAATATCAAAACATAATAAAAATAGAGTTAATTATAAATTCATATATGAAGCCTGTTGAGTTTCACATTTGGTCAACACACTTAACCTTTAATTTTAAAATTAACTAAATCATATAACAAAAATTTTTAAAATAAATTCCATAAACTTTCTTTCTCATAATGAAATCTCACGTTATTAAACACAATTACTATTATATTTTTCTTCATGATTAATGTGATGATTTTAGTTAACCCAAAATATGAAATATTAAACCCAAAGAAATCCTTATTATTACAATTACAATCTATTCAATATTGTTTTTATTAATTATTTAGCAAAAAGAAATTTGTATCAACCACAATCTTTGTTTTAACCTTCTTTTAAAACAAGAAACTCTTTAGTGTTAAGTTTCAAAAATTAATATTAAATCAAGTTTTTAAATCTATTATTCTTCTTTAAGTTTAATATTCTCTTCATATGGTTTCATATTATTAGTTTACCAAAAATGGTTCCGTTATAATAATAATATGGTTTAAGAACGTTTCAGATGGTTAGACAGTAAACAAACTATGGTTTCATAATATTTGTTTTTAACTAAGAAAATATTTATTATCTGTGAGATGTAGAACACTTGGTGGTGGGGTATGGTTAAGATGCCCCCAAGATGAAAGGACGTCGGTTCTAATCCCGTGGATACCAAAAAATCCAACCATGTTAAGGGTTGGTGCGGTCCAGGCCAGGTGTGATCCCCATGTGATTTTGAAGGCTTAGATGCCCCTGGTTCATTGTAACTTAGCCAATGGAAAACCTTCTAGTTAGGGGGTTCCACCACTTTGCCAAAAAAATTAGGACAATACTTTTTTAAAAATCTATTATTAATTATATTTTATGCTATCATCGAATTTAAACACTTTTTTCTGTGTGAATTCAGGAGCAAATATATTGAAATAAAATAGTGATACAGTTATAGTACACAACCAAGAATCTATCATGTAGATAGGAAAAATTAAAAAGAAAAGACCAATCTGCCCAAGAAGGGAATTCACACCATTTTTGTCTGAAAGATCGTCCCTCTGAGAGGGAAAACAAATCATAGAAATATAAAACTTATATAGTTTACAAAACTACTTCTGAGAGAGAATAATGATAATAAACATAGGTATCCAAATTCCCAAAAACTCTGTCAAAAAGGAGAAATATTGAAACATAAAAACCTGGCCTAGAATTTTGTGTAGGGATCCTCTACAATGGGTGTCCCAAAGTCGGAGCTCAGCTGCTTTCCTGGAGGATCATGCTTGTTTCTTTGGTCGTCATCCTTATTGTTGAGGTCATCTTCATCACTGGAGTCGTCGCTGCTACTGGAAGCATCATCATTGTTGGAGGGGGTACGCTTGACCGGAAGAAGATCGAACTTCTGAAATTCCGTCGCGGTGTTAGTTTTTCCAACTGTGGTGCTGGCCATTATTCATTACGGTGGAGGTGGCAAAGGCTCAATATCCATGGGTGCAGCAGGTGTTTCAGTGTGAGGGATAGAAGCTGGGGTGTCCAAGGGGGGCGGGGTGATGGAGGGAATGGGAAGGAATGAGGGAGATAGAATGGCAGAGGCAGCAGGAATGGCGTCGGGGGCTAGAGGCATAAGTTGAATGGTGGTGGAACGAAGGAGGAGATAGACCAGCATTTTTTTCACCACCCAATAATTGCTCCTGCGCTTAGTTTTCTGGTTAGTAGCAGAGAGAGCCGGTTAACTCGTCTTCTCAAACATCAAACATAAGATGGAGGGGGGAAGGGATCTCCAGGTCGTAATCCTTCGAATTGACCTGAGCATTGAAGTTGATGGCTCACTAGCTGGGGGTTCACTTCCCTGTACGACCCTGTCTATGCGTAGCCCTCTTCCTGCATGAAATAGTGTATATCGTGGGCATACATGAGAGGAGTAGAGTGTCTGAAGGATACAACACCAGGGAAGTAGTAGAGGGTCGAGGAGTAGAGTGGCCGAAGTGTTAAGTTTTTCATATGCTAGACTAGATTCAATAGTATTCAATTCAAAATCACCACAACATATCAAGAATCACTGATGGAAACACAATCACAAGATAGACACAACATTTATCCTGGGAACACTCAAGGGGAAGAAAACCCAACAAAACTTCCTTTGTATAATATGTATAAAAGACAACCCCAAAAACAGTTGTTCTCCTCCTTCTTTTTAGTCTCTCTCCCTCTCCTATGCGCTACACAAGTGAGTGAGTCTGTTTTCAAATAAGAACCACAGCTCCTTTATTTATACTAATTGTCAATTGACTTTTTGCACTAGACAAGTCGGTCCCAATAAACTATATGGGTTGACTTTACCTAGGAATACTCATAACATTATATTATATGATTAATTGGGGTACTAAAGACCGGACACAAGAGGAGGCTTTACCTCATGACTCTATGATGAACAAATACAATAGTAACACCCCGTCGGAGGAATAATAACATCTACCTAGGGTTACATTAGTAAAATACATTTAGAATATCCTCTAAAGTTACAAAAGTTCAACACCCCCTCTTAACAAGAAGGTTATTCTACCAACGACATCATCATAGACTATAGGAGAACAGAGAGACAATTACAAAAGTACATTGAGGAGATACATCTATACGTCATAGGAATATTTTCACAATTAGTAAGTCAGAACAGTTACTCTTCATCTTCTGCATCACATGATCACTTGATCCGTTCTTTGCAGCAACGCATCAATCTTTCTATCCTTTGCAGTAGCACTTCAATCTTCACAATCCTTTGCAGCAGCACTTTGATCTTCTCGATCCTTTGTAGCAACACTTTGATCCTTTCTATCCTTTGTAGCAACACTTTGATCCTTTCGATCCTTTTGCCACCACGCTACCTGGAGTACACATGATCTATTTGCGGGATGATCAATCCCTATCACTTTAGGACATAAGTCCAAGGATGATGCAGTCCTCCATCAACATGATCCATGAAATCGATCATCTAAATCGTCTACAATTAAATGTAGATCTCGACTGCACCTAGTGTTGGTCGGTATCCCATCCATACCACACAGGTTAGGACCACTCACAAGTGAGTGTTATACTACGTCATCCATGAGGACTCATCATAGATAATCCATACCACACGGGTTAGGACCACTCCCAAGAAAGTGTTACTCTATGGAATTTACATATGAATGTAGATATACTCTTCACATAAGAGTATCATATGTAGAGCATATCTCAACTGCATACACAATGTTAGTCCTGGCGTCTGTGAGGACTCATCATAGAGAATCCATACCACACAGGTTAGGACCACTCCCAAGCGAGTGTTAACTCTATGGAATCTACATATGAATGTAGCTATACTTTCCACATAAGAGTATCATCTACAGAGCAAATCTTGAATGCATACACAATGTCAGTCCTGACATCTGTGAGGACTCATCATACAGAATCCATACCACACAGGTTAGGACCACTCCTAAGCGAGTGTTAACTCTATGGAATCTACATATGAATGTATCTATACTCTCCACATGAGAGTATCATCTGCACAGTAGATCTCGTCATTACTCCCCCTTTCTTGGGAAGTTTTCATATCATCAACCTACTCCCCCTTTGACTGAGGAGGGTTCATGTCTCTGACCTGATCTTCCTTTTTCAAATTTGTAGTCCCATCACTTCTCCTCCTTGCGAGGAGATTCCTTCCGAACTACACCAAGCTTGTCGTGGAAATACTCAAAATTCATTCAAGAGAGAGGCTTGGTCACTATATCATCAAATTGCTCATCAGTACCCACATACTAAAGATTGATGGCTCCCTTTTGTACCATATCCCTTATATAAAAATATTAGATTTCTATATGCTTTGATTTGTCATGGAACACTGGATTTTCTATCATCTTTATACAACTATGGTTGTCACATAAAATTACTGTAGTATCCACCTCCATGTAAAATATTATTGACATCAGCTTTCGAAGCCATATCGCTTCACAACAAGCGGAGCAATCTGCATTATACTTTGCTTCAGCCGTGCTGAGAGCAACACTGGAGTGTTTCTTACTAAACCATGAGATCATGGTGGATCCCAGACAATAACATCCACCTGATGTGCTTTTCCTGTCTGTGGCACTTTCTGTCCAATCTGAATCTGTATATCCATGCAAATTGTAGTCATGGTCTCTTCCATAGTACAATCCCAAATCAGCCGTACCTTTTAGGTACCTCATCACATGCTTTGCAACTATTAAGTGAACCCGTCTAGGTTTAACTAGATACTGGCTCAAGGTGTTCACAGCAAAGCATATATTTGGCCTTGTGTTCGTCATATACACCAATGACCCAATAATCTGTCTCTAGTGAGTTGTGTCTACTAGCTCAGATGTCTCATCAGACAACAAATTTAAGTTGGTGTTCATGGGTGTGGCCATGAATTTATAATCCAACATATGAAATATTTTCAATATTTAACTGCATACTTTCCCTGATTCAAAAAGATTCCTTCTAGGCTCTGCCACACTTCCAACCCTAGGAAATAATGCATTAATCCAAGATCTTTCATTTCGAATTCTTCAGCTAGCTTCTTCTTGCAATCCTTGATCTGTTTCTCATTTCCATTCAGAAACAGATCATCCACATACACTAATAGTATGACTGGTTCATCATCCATAATCTTCATATAAATATTAGGATCAACTTTACTCTTGGTAAATCCCATGCTTGTCAAGAAGCTATCTATTCTTCCATACCAAGCTCTGGGAGCTTGTTTCAGTCCATATAGAGCCTTTTTCAACTTGCATACATGAGTTTCTCTGTCTTCGACTTCAAATCCTTGTGGATGTTCGATGTAAACCTCTTCCTCAATCACACCATTAAGGAAGGTTGTCTTTACATCCATTTGGTGCAAGTCCCATTTCATCATGGAGGCAAGTTCCATTATAGTTTTGATGGAAGTGTACCTTGCTACTGGAGCAAATGTCTCTTCATAATCGATTCCTTACTTCTAAGAGAATCCTCTAGACACAAATCTTGCTTTGTACTTTTCAATACTTCCATCCACAACATGCTTTAACTTGTAGATCCATTTCAAAGAAACCACACTCTTGTTTTCTGGTTTGGGAACTATATCCCAAACAACATTCTTCATGATCGACTGGTACTCCTCCGTCATTGCTTCAACCCATTCTTTCTTCTATGTAGCTTCCTCATAGTTGTTGGGTTCTTGGTGTACAAGATCACACATCAAAGCTACATAACTAGAATATGGCTTTGATCTCTTGTTGGTTCTTGTGGAACCTTCTGGTGCTCCATATCTTTCTGCTTCTTGTACGATTTCTCTTACCCAAGCAGGTTTTCTCTTTCGAGAGATATCCATAGTAGTGGGATCTTGAGGCTCTAGCATGTTATGGTCTTCTGATTCTACTATTTCAGGAGTTGGTTCAGCTTCTGTCCTTCTGGGAGGTACATATTCTTCATGTATTTCTTCAAGCTGACACCTTCTATATTTCTTATGAGTTTCCTCTTCATCGAAGTTTACATCCCTACTAATATCGATATGATGGAATCTTGAAATGTATATCCTGAAGGATTTGGAGACTTCACAGTATCCTGCAAATATTCCCTTCTTACCAGAAGGATCCAATTTGGTTCTCTTCTGTTTCGGAATATGTACATATACTGGACAACCAAATATCTTGAGATGGCTTACTTTAGGTTTCTTTCCGGTATACACTTCTTCAGGAGTTTTGAATTCAAGATCACTATGAGATAATATATTTTTCACATATACGACAGTTCTTGCAACTTCAGTCCATAGGTACATAGGGAGGTCTTGGTCATGAATCATGGTCTTCATTGCTTCCATGATAGTTCTATTCTTTCTTTCTACAACACTATTTTGTTGTGATTTTGTTGGGGATTATAGGGAGTGGTTGGTTCCCTCTTGATTCCTCCATCCTTACAGAATGCTTCAAATTCCTTTGAAGTGTATTCTCCACCATTATCTGATCTCAGTGTCTTGATTCTCTTTTCTGACTGGTTCTCTATCAAGGCTTTGAATTCCTTGAATTTCCTTAACACTTCACTTTTATTCTTCAAAAAATGTATCCAAGTCTTTCTTGAATAATCATCAATAAATGTGACATAGTATTCATATCCACTTAAGGAAATGGAGGGCATAGGACCACATACATCTGAATGGATTAGTTCCAACATATCTTTTCTTTGTGTCACTTTTTGGAAATGGATTCTTGATGTTCTTTTCCTATGAACATACCTTGCAGGTTCCCTCATGTTCGATATTCATATCTCGTAACCTTATTACCACCTTGCTTACATAGGGAAATGCTTTGTAGTTGATGTGAGAAAGCCTCCTATGCCACAATTCACTTGACCTGGTAGTCTCATGGACAAGGGTTGTCTCTGGATATCCTTTGAGCTTGTACAGTCCTCATTCTTCTTCTCCAATGACTACATCATCTTCAAGTGTCTTACCCTTGGACCACATGAGTACTTGTCCATCTATGGAGGTCCCAGAGTCAAGCTTGTAGCTTGATTCACCAATACCTTTGATGGTATATTGATAGTCATCTCCCAATGATACTTTCTGGGAAGAGTTATTCTCTTCAATATTTGACAGAGTTGTCTTCTTTCCTGCCATGTGCTTAGAGGAACCACTATCAATAAGCCATGTATCTTCTCCAGGTGTTATAGATCCAGAGAGTGCAAAGAATAACACATATTCCTCTACATCTTCTCCTATAGTTCTGTTTCGAGGTCTTTCTTCATTCTCATCTTCAGCTAGATGAGCATGATGTCTTTTGCTTTTGTTGTTCTTTAGTGATGGACATTTTATAGCAATATGTCCTAACTTATGACATTTGTAGCATTGATAACTTGAGTATTCCTCCTTCTTCTTTCTTCTCTGGAATTTCTTCTTTAAAGGGTTATTGTTACTCTCCTTGAAGTTTGATTGATTTCTTTCCTTAGTATGGGTATCTAGAGCCTGATCATCTTCTCTAAGAAGAGCTTCTCTATTGGATATTCTAGCTTCTTCTTATATGCAAAGGCTTCTCATACTATGTAAAACATCATACTTTCTTTTTTGGCACACAGATTTTGGATGAATGAGTCACAAGGTCTAATGAGGCCATTGAGAGCATTCATAACCAATTCATCCTCATCAAGAGTATCTCCAATAGCACTTAGCTTCTCTTTGATCTGGGAGATCCTTGTGAAGTAATCTTGAACAAATTCTCCTTTGCTCATCTTGGTGCCCTTCAATTGAGTTCTTAGATTCATCTTTTTGTTGATGTTATTTCCTTCATACATTCTGGAAAGTGCATCATACATTTTCTTAGGTGTCTTCTTGGATGACACTTGAGGGATCAAGTGATCCCTAATGGAATCAACAATGATCCTCATTGCTTTGATTATGTCTTGTTCATGCTTCTCCTTAGCTTCAGCTTCTTCAGGTTCTGCAATATCATTCTTGATGTACTTCTCAAGACCATTCTCTTTCAGAATGAGGCCAATCCTATACTTCTAAGCCAAGAATTTTTCTAGGCCTTCCAATTTGTCATCAAGCTTAGTGCTTGGGGCCATCTTGACCAGTAAGTCACTCAAAAATGAAAATTGTCAAAATAGGAGTTTGACCTTACCAGCAGATGCGCTTGGAGGAGGCAAGTTGGTTGGTCCAACTGCTTTCTGGAGATCCCTAATATTCAGTCCTCAAATCCTACTTGCAAAGTTATAGCACTGCAACTTTTTTGGTTCTGTTTTGTTGTAGTTTTTTGGTTTACTGCCAAACTAGGGTTTGGAATTCTTGGAGATCTAGCCACCCAAAAACTTCGATTTAGGACTCAATAGATGCACTCTGGGAGGGTGCAAATTTCTATGCAAGCAAATATTCAATCCTCCAACTTTTGTAGAAAACCCAATTTCTTCTGGAGAGAAAGGAGGGGGGATTTCACCTTGTGAAAGCTGCTCTAATCAGGTTAACTCTAATACCATGTTAAGTTTTTCATATGCTAGACTAGATTCAATAGTATTCAATTCAAAATCACAGCAGCATATCAAGAATCACTGATAGAAACAAAATCACAAGATAGACACAACATTTATCCTGAGAAACCCTAAAGGGGAAGAATACCCAGCAAAAACTTCATTTGTATAAGATGTATAAAAGACAACCCCGAAAATAGTTGTTCTCCTCCTTCTGTTCAATCTCTATCTCTCTCCTATGTGCTACACAAGTGAGTGAGTCTGTGTTCAAATAAGAACCACAACTCCTCTATTTATACTAATTGTCAATTGATTTTTTGCACTAGACAAGCCGGCCCCAATAAACTGTCTGGGCCGAATTTACCTAGGAATACTCAAAACAGTATATTATATTATTAATTGGGATACTAAAGACCCGACACAAGAGGAGAATTTACCTCATGACTCTGTGATGACCAAATACAATAGTAACACCCCATCGAAGGAATAATAACATCTCCCTAAGGTTACATCAGTAAAATACATTTAGAATATCCTTTGAAGTTACAATATTTCAACACGAAGAGAGAAGATGTGAACAGGAGCTAGCAAGTTGAGTCGAGAATGAATGTTGGACTACATGTATCAATAACTAGGTAGTGCAGTTCCATAGGTGCATTAATGCTGGCCATCATTGCGCTAATGTAAGTGTACCACCAAACGACGACAGGGAAAACGTGTAGGCTGGACGAGTTATGATGTGCAACCATAGAGGAGGTTGAAAACCGACACATTGAAAAATGGGTGCATGACGTAAGGGTGGTGACAGTGGGGTGCAATTATGTGCCCCATCAATCAAGCTCTGAGGTCTAGTTGGCATGATGTCACATGTATCCGGGGGCTGAATTTAAACACTTAGTTATGTTTCATGCATACATTTCTTTACTTCGGAAAAATTTAATGTTGTTTTAATACAATGTTGTTTTCTTTTTCAATAAATCCAGCAATTGTTTGTTTCTAACATAGTTGTTATCATTTTTTTTTCTCATCATTACAGATCATTAATAAGGTTATTCTCTTATTAAAATTTTATATGTACAGGTAAATTTTCCAGAGATTGTCATTTTCTTATTATAACAATTTAAAAACTAACATGGCATTAAAAATATCATTTTAAAGCTAAATTAGAAAAAAATCAACTGCTTCAGGTTAAATTTGATAACCAGATTCTAACTAAACCACATTAATCATTGTTTTGGAACTTCTCAAACTTTTCAAATTATATTTAAGAGGTAGTAGTATTGTGGTTATTTTTCAAACTTTTAAAAATATTTTTGATTTTAAAATGTTGATTTTTATTGTAAATCATGTGCTTATCATTCAATCATAACCATCAAATACAAAAATAGTGAAATCCACTCTAAATCATTTCTCTTAAATCCCTTGTAATAATGGCTTAATTTGTAGAACCATAAATATTAAAACGTTCAAATATTATAACCATATTCAAACATTACTATCATGTTGAAAGTGGAGTTAGGGTTGTTTAAAACTCTTTAAACATATTCTCCATTTGTGCGAAAGAAAAAATAAAAAAAATACCTGCAAATAATATATCAGTTCTCCATTTGTTGCGCTGAAAAATATATCAACCAACTATGTAATGCAAATAATACCAGCTTTATCTAGATATCATTGTAATGCAAACAAAATATATCAATGTAATGCAAATAATACTTGATCTATCCAGATAATTGATAATTAGCGATATGATACAAATGTTATGGATTAATACCCAGGGGATACGGCTAATTAATGACCTAATACAAGCATTACCTTCCCTCCTTATCACTGCAACAATATTATCATTTTCGATGCTCCCACAGACTACAAGAATATGCATAAATACATGTGCTAGCCACTGCAACAATTAACTTGTGGGGATATGGAACTAATTTTCCCATGTAACAAATTGATTTTCATAGGCAATGAGAGTACTAATACAATGCCATAACAATATGATATTAATTACCACAAATATTGCCTGCACAATCAAATATATGAAGTGATACCCCTTTGTGTATCATCCATGGCAGTTTGCAATGTGCAATAATGTGCAAGGATACCCCATAGTATGATAATCCATGGCAACCAGCCTTTCAACTACACATATTACGCAATTCTAATGACCAAATGGGTGAGTATTTGATTCGATAGAGGGGAAAGGGTTTTCACTTTGAAATATTTGATCCCTCTCGACGCTTGGTAGAGCCACCTTTAAGTTTAATCTATGCGGATTACTTGTACAACACAAAATATCTCTTAAAAAGTTTTGCATTTATTTTATTATATTAAAATAATTTAATAATTACTTATACAACACAAAATATATCTTTATTTTTTTTCATATAATGAAAACTTATGAGAATGTATAGTGCTTTTTATACTCAACTACTACATTTTACACACATATAATTTAATAAATTAACATAAAGATACGTGGTTGAAAAACATTTTCATTTGCTATCTCAAAAACGATTTGCACTTTGACATTCCACACATAATAAATGAAGAGTTTTTCTTTTCAGTGAAGAAATAACATGAGTGGGTGGGCCTAATGGTTAAGAGCATGTGTTTCCTCTTAGGAGGTCATGGGTTCAAATCCAGAGGGGGGTAGTGTATGTACACCTCTGTATACTTTAGCAGTTAAATCGCCGCGCAGAGGGGGATCCCTTTTCCCACAAACAAGGAGGTCTCATACACCAATTTGGTGTCTCGCTTGGCGGTGACCTTAAAAATAGATTATTATTATTATTATTATTATTAACAACTTTGTATTAAAATAGAAAGTTGTATTAGCGATTACATGAATGAACTAAAAGTGATGAAACACACGCGGAATTCATAACTTTTTACACAAACTTTAAAGATACCCATTACCTGTTTCATCTTCTTATCTCACACAGATTGAATATAACAAAAATATTGTGAACGAATAGAGTAGCAGGGCTAATAGAGAACTGCTATTTCCATCAAAAGGTCAGCTAAAAGATCATCTAATTAATTATAGGCATATGGCCGATTCGAACACATGAACCAACTGTGTAAAAGAAAAAGAAGAGTCTATCGTCCATCAATCCTAGCACGTTCTTTGAAAGGTGATCAACTTCGGAATGCCATTCTCTGTAAACATGGTGGAAGGATAATGAGGTAAAGTCATTCATCAGAAATTTTATGTTATCCAGCCAGTGAGTAAGTTCCAGTGATGTTACTTGTGCCTTTCCCATAGCCCAGATGATGATCACCTGAGAATCTCCTAAAACTTGGAGATCTTTAATACCCCAGTATTTTGCACAGTAAGGAAGACTCTATAATCCGATCACCTCTACACGAGTGTTGGTGCCAATACCAGCCTTTAACAAACCCTTTATTGCTATATCCATACCCAACTTAATTACGAAGCCAGCTCTACACAAACCATTCAAAGTTGCACCATCGAAAGATCCCAGTGGATGTTCCTGCAAAAGAGAGGGAGGGGGAAGGCATGTTCTCCTATGAACAAGCAATAATTTGAACCATTCAGAGAAGGAGGATAAGATATTTAGATATAATAACTCTGGTTTCTGCAAAATATTGGAGGGCCTTCCAGACCTCCCACAACACAAAGAGCGAAAGATAACTGAAGTAAACATTTGTTTTGATCCAAACCCATAGAATGTATTGAATCGAGCTACCATCCCAGATGAATTTTAGCTTAAATAAATCCATAAGCAGCTACCAAACTTCAAGAAAGAAGCCACAGTCACCAAAGAGGTGTGAAACCGAGTCAAAATTGTAGAGACACAATGGACATATTCCAGGGCCATGAAATGCCTTGCCCCGTAATACTTCCCAGGTCAAAATCTTATTCTTTAAACACAACTAGGTGCATATTTTAACCTTTAAAGGAACAAGACCTTTCCATAAGCAATGTGTCCACCATTCAGCCTCTAAAGAATTACTTTGCAAAATAAGGGACCAGTAAGGCAACTTAGTTGTGACTAGACCGTCTTTAGTGTTAAAGCCCCATACCAGCTTGTTGAGAGAAGAAGATAAAGTAATATTAACTTGTTTAAGAGAAGTTACATAACGATCCCATTCCACAGCTAGCCCTCTCGACAGACCCAACACTACGGAGTCGGCCCAGATCTTATCCCTAGAAACTTGATGGATATCCTTGAGCACATACTGATTGCGACAGTGAAGTTCAACCAGTAGTTCAGGAGTGAGAACGTAGTTATCCTCTAACCTGTAGATTGGGTAAATTCCCAGATATGCTTGTATACGGCCACAACCGACCAACCAACTCAGATCTTTTGAGATGAGGGGAAAAATTTTTAACAGACTGTTCCAAATGATTGATCCAACATATTTTGGGCCCGTGCCTTTTCTAAACTAGGAATAGGGATCCATACATTTGAGATACTTTTCCTTTAAGAGTTTTCACCACAGACCTGTGTTGAATAAACCTCTCTGTAAAGATTTGGCTCAAAGGGAAGAATTGAAAAAAACCAAGAGTTTGATACCCCATCTCCCAAGATCGCAGGGAAGGGATAAGCTTTCCCATGATGTCAAATGGAACTTATCGAGCCCCAGGTTTCCTAACCACAAGAAGTGAATTTTTTTTGCTATAATCCTTGAAAGAATCAAAGAAGGAATGACAAATAATGACATCCAATAGACCAGAATTTCTTGGAGGACTGATGAAACTAGAATTAACTGCCCTCCCAATGAAAGATAGTGGAAGGACCAGCTGTTTAATTTCCATATGATAACCTTCAAGAGCCATTCCCAATCTTTTGGCCCATAACCATTGGGTTTTAGATGAAAACCCAAGTAACTAAAACCTTCTTCGGTACTAACATACTTGTAAGGAAAAAGAGATAGCAGTAAATCAATCATGGATTGATCGTTACAACAATGTAAAATACATGACTTTGTTCCACTAACCTCTAGGCCCAAATTCTTGCTGAAACACATCAGAAGACCCTGTAGGTATTTCCATTCAATGACTGAGTCTCCCCCAAGAATAACAACATCGTCAACAGAGAAGAGGTGTGTGGAAAATAATCCCCTTGATACCCTGAGGCCTGCGAAAAGCTTCTGGTTCCTTTCATGTTAGATGAGGAGGCTAAGTCCTTCGATAGCTAAAAGAAACATGTAAGGGGAGAGCGGGCATCCTTGCCTAATGCCCCTATTTCCTTTGAAGAAATTGGAGGCGACCCCATTGATGAGCACAACAAAATGGGTGGAATAGACACAACTCATGATCCAATCAACCATATCTGAGGATAATCCAATTTGGGTAAGGATTAGCCTAAGATAGGACCTATCCACATGATCGTAGGCCTTCTTTAGGTCCAGTTTATGGAAGAAAGAAGACGTTTTCTTTGTCTTCGCTGAATGGAGGCATTCTTGGACAATCCCAACAACCTCTGTGATTTGGTGGTACGACAGAAAAGAAAACTGTTCCTCGGATATGGAATTTCCCAGATACAGCTTCAATCTCTCAGCTATGATTTTGGAGATTAACTTATAGAGGAGAATGCATAATGATATCAACCGATAATCATCGAAATTTTCTAGTCTATCCTTCTTAGAGATGAGAGCGAGGTAGGTTGAGTTAAAAAACTCACAGATTTTTCTTTTTGACCTGGATTCTTCCATTGCCTCAGTGATTTCCTGCCCAAGAAGATAAAATAAATGGTTGAAAAACTCAACGTTCCAGCGATCGGGTCCTGGGATCTTATCCTTCTCAAAGAGTCTCGGAGCATTTTTAACCTCCGATATCGTAACCTGCTTATCTGTAGAAAGATGGTCAGCTTCGTCAAAAAAATGAGGGAAGTGTCGGATAGTACTCATCTGGGATTCCAGATTGAAGCCTTGGGGTTGTGAGACATAGAGGCAAAATGATCCACAACCGCTTCTCTGATAGAAGATTGTTCATGACATGTTTTCCCCTTATCCAAGCGGATATCCCAAACAGAATTGGTCAATCTTCAATGATTGGAGAAATAGTGGAAGCATTTCGAAATGTTGTCACCGGATTTTAGCCAGATAGTTCTGTTTTTCTGACGAAGGGTTTCTTATTTTTTATTTAGCAGAAAGACCCGTCTGGTTTCCAGGTCCCGAAGTCTCTCTTTACTTTCAAAAGTAAAGAAAAATTCATCCACAGTTTTGGAAGGAGCTGAATTTCAGAGTCACTCTTCTCAAGTTCTTGTTTCCCTTCTGCTTTCTTTTTTTCTCCCATGCTTGAACTACACCTTTAAGCTTGTTCAACTTGTCTAACAGACCATACATCACAGAGGAGTAATGAACTTGAAAGAAAGAATTCCATTGTTCTTTGAACAAGTTGCATAAAAGTTGATCTTCGAGCCATATTGGGTTAAACTTGAAAGGATAGTTAACCTGACTTCTATTAAAATCGACTTGTAGAATGACCACCTTGTGGTTAGAGATACCAAGGGAATCAGACCAAGATCTATACCTATCGAAGTCTTCACAGAGATCTTCAGAGAGGAGGAAACAATCCAACCTTTTCGCTAAGCCAACACCCCCATGTAACACCCTGGTTTTTGACCCCGTTGCATTAGATGTATACGATGTATATATTGTAAATAATCATGGTGCGGAGCTAAAGGGCAAGGCCCCACCATCGATTGGTTATGCTATGTTTCGGATTGAAATTGTCACCGATGGTATATCGGGGCATGTGGCATACATATTAATTTTCATCATCATGTNGGAATTGTCAAACCTTGGGCTATGGGGGAAGATCCATGTGTCACCACCCTACTTTATTGCTCAACTTCCCTTGTCTTATCCAACTACCACCTTAAACGTTTTGCTGAGTAGTTGAGACAGTTATTGTTTGGGAGTGGGGGTGGCAGGACTGTCAGTCCTTTCCCACACGCACACTCCACCAGCGAATGGAACCTCACGATGGGCAGAGGAAACGAACTCTAGAGGTTATTCCACTCTCTCCACTACTACGCCATTCTCTCCATAGTCTGTTCATCCTCACGCAGGGACGATAGTCTGATTGTTCCCTCGCACCATCTTCTTTCTCGGTTTGGTCTCACGCAGCTAGGAAGAAGGATCCGTTTCAGATGTCATTCACGTTTCCACAGAATGGTATCTAGCATGTTTTCCATCCGAATTCCAGAGGTCTGATGTCAATTTCCCTCACGCACAGGTTGGAAGTCTGTATCTTCTTCCCCATTGCGGCTTGTGTAAGTCTTTTCCGGTTACTTCGTTGTCCATGAGGGGCTGTTGTTTTCCCCACGTTGTGAACTGTGTTGCTGATACATTTTGGGACTGTTGTAGGTTGTTTTGGAGTCGTTTTGGCCATGATAGGGCCAAGAACTACTCAGGAGTTGTTTTCCTTAACCAAGCTATGAATCGCTTGTGTGACTGCGTGTATGCAATGGTTGGTATTCGGACTGTGTTGGGAGCAGGGATGGGGGCTTGGTTTGCTTGATAAACTTGGTGTGTTTGGAAACCACACAGATAGAGCTAGGGGGCTGGCTTTCTTCTCCACAACCCCTGAATAGCACTGGAAGGGAAGTCAGGGCCTGAGGTACTGTGTAGCAGAGAAGGGATTGATTCCTTGTGTTGGGTGTGTGTGGGTGTCTTAGAAGTCGGGCTAGTTCTGGTGTAGGTATTCCTAGCTCTGTAATGGGCTCACCAGCTTAGCATTTAGCCTTTCCCAACTCCTGAATGGCCTGATAAACCCAACTGTGTTGGCTTGGCTGAGTTTTGTGTATTCTTGTCTATGTGTAAGCTTGCTTGTTCCTTATTCCTTGGGGAATCATGCCCAGCTCGGGGGTGGCAGCATTGCTGAGAGATTTAGGAGCATGCTAGCCTGTGGTTGGGTGGAACGTTGCAGCGACATAGCTAGTTGCGGAACGAGTTCTTCATAAGATAAGTAATCTTGTCTATTTTACTTCTGCAATCATATTTACTATTAATGAATGTGATGAACATGTTGAATGCTTGTATGAATGTATGTTGCTTCCGCTATGTATGATAAATAATTATGTATCGGTGTATGTTCTACTTCAATGCATTTTGTATCAGTATTATATGAATGCACATGTTCATGGCACTGGTTGCCCGGATGGTTAAGGCCATGGTAGGGTCCTCTTTGCGGGTCGGAGGGTCGGGGATGCTACACCCCACATCTACCATTTGACCAGGTAGGGGTGAGAACATTAGGGATAATGTCCAACAATTTCTTATCTTCCAACTGCGTCCTAAAATATTTGGATAAGGGGTCTTCAATTTTACCATCACCTCACACCTCATCCATTGATAAGGTGAGATTGAAGTCACCTGCTACAATGAGGGTTCTGTCATCCAATAGCCCTGATTGAAAAATATTTTCCCAGAAAGCTCGTCTCTGGTTGTAAGGGGCATAAATATTAAGAATTCGGATCACCTTCAAGAAACCCAAAACTTTACCTTCCACCATATTTCCTACGGCAGTGATGAAAGATTTCAAGTTTTCCAAATGTGGATTCCAAGCCACCATCATACCACCCAAGGGCCCATTAAAATCCTAGGCAGTAACATGCCAAGCAGGTCTCAACTTTAAAAAAGTAATCACAGGCCATCCCTGCATCAATCATAGTCCCGTGTAAGAGTAAAATACAAGGCTTCAAAATGTCCAAAAAGGATTTTAAGGCAACTCTTTTGGGTCCGTTGCCTAACCCTCTCACATTGAACATGACAAAAATCATTTCTGAGCCGAGGAAGGGGTTTTTGATTCTCTAAGAGCCCAGTTAGGATCGTCTAAAGAAGAAACCAGGCCCCTAGGAAGACCTTTATCAAAAAGAGAGGAGATTCTTGGGTTTTGGCACCCTAACTCAGAGGCATCCCCATCTCCATCACCATAGGACTTTTCTTTTCCCCTCTTCTTTGGTTTACAAACTGAAACATTAGGACAACGGATAGAAGAGATGGCAATAGTATCTTGACCATCGGAGTGGTCGAATAAGTCACCAAGGGTTTAATCCCCGAACGAGGGTCATCTTAAATCGGGGAAAGGAGGGTCCTCCACAGGCGAGGAGGAGATCTGAAAAAGGGGCGGGTCTTTAGGAACCCTATGCAGAGGTGGGAAATCAAAGAAGGAGAAAAGAGGGCAATCCAGGGGAGGTGGAGGGAGAGAAGGGTTTTGCAAAATGGAGGAGGAACCAACCACCGGCTCGGGAACCTACACAACAAGAGCTTTAGGACCACCTCCAGTGGAACCGAGAAGGCAACCCTATTCCCAGTCAAACCCAGGGTTCCCTCAACAAAAAGGAGACCAAAAAGATCATCAACGGTCAAATTTTTTAATAAGGTAGGAACTGAACATGAAAATTCACCAACATAAAGGGTCATCGATGAGTGGTCAAGTGGAATGGGGAAACTGTGATCTTCATCAAAATCTAAGTCCAAATCACCAGAAGCCTAAGCCACGACCAAGTTTGACCTACTAGAAGAACAATTGGCTTTGGAGTGTCCTGTCTCACGACATCGGTGGCAGTGGAAGGGAACCTGCCAATATCCAGTTTTTGGGTAAAAGTACCACCCTCCCATACCACTTCTAGCTTCGTCGGCAAACCATGCCCCGTCTCCAGTTCAACCAAAACCTGTGGGGCTTTACGCTCAGAGCCCAGAAGGTGACTATCCTCGATATGAATGAATTTCCCTATCGAGTTTTCCAACGCACGGAAGCCCTTGATGTTCCAACAGAAAAGAGGGAAACACGGAAGGATCGCCCACCGATGTCGTTTTGATAAAATTGTAGTGCTTGGATCAAAGTCCACATTCCAACGAGATAAAACCAGTGACCCTCTGCCAAAAACCCAAAAACAATCCTCCACCATCTGTTGGTCTTCGTCAGAGAGGAAATGGAAGACAAACCAACCATTTACCAAAGCTAAAACCCTGTGAATGTTTTGCACTATTGGTTTCCACTGTTCACGTATCTAATTGAAGAGCTCAGCGCTGGAAACCTTCACAAAATCCAATTTTCCTACCAATGAGCGTAAGGAGAGGGACAAAACAAGATCCATGGTTACATCATGGTCGAGGACACACAAGGGATTTCCCTTCTGGACTTTTTCGAATTGTAACTGCTGAGAAACCCTGGCAGAGCAACAAAGCCTTCGACCAGAGAGGTTTTTTCAAACTAACAAGAAGGGTTAGCAACAATGACTTCAACGTCCTTGAGACCCATGGAAAGGGAGTCAAACCCACTTGACGTGGCAAGGGGTAGAGAGACTGTGGTACCTAAAGTACCGGTTGAAAGAGTAAGAAAAAAACCGGAAACCGTCCCTATCGACCGGCAACTAGGAGCCGACCAGTTCCAAGGACTCCAGTCTGAGCTCATCAAAAGCCCCAACCGAAAAAAGGAAAAAAAACCAATGAAAAGTTAAAATAAATGAAGAGCTAAAATAAATCTACACATATCGCACAAAATTTAATGACAATAATTATATTTAAAAAAACTATCTTCCAAATTCATTCTCTTTAATCTAATGGGATGCACCTATGATTTTACATCCGACGTACGATTTTAAAGGTAGGAATTCATTAATTATGAAAATATATATTGTGGAGACAGTATTGGTATATATATATATATATTCACGTAAAGGGTAAAGGCCATTTAAGTATAGCGTTGGCTTTAGCCAACTACTTGTAACCGATTCCATGTCATTAATTTTATGGTGGGAGACATCATGGAATACCTAACGAACAAAATATGGGTACACTGGAATTTATAATTATTATTATTTTAGGATTTATAAAGGAAAAGTATTTAGAACGGAATACAATCATATAAAGGAAGACAAAAGTACGTAGTTCCATTAATCATTGTCGATATTTATTGTGTTGCAGAGCATTTAATGCAGCTGCAGTAGGGTTGTTGATCGTTAGATCTCAAGCAACTCAAGATCTAAATGCTCTGCAACTCAATGGATAACTCTTGCCGTGTCGATGATGCCGAATTTGGAGAGTGTATATATACACAGAAATGCATGTATATAGCTTTAATAATATATATATATATATATATATATATATTTTTATTCAAAGATAACGGTTGACAATAACAAGAAGAAAAATAGTAAGGGTACAACATTATAGGAAAATGACTGAAGCATAAAAATTTAATGGATAAAAAGGGTTTGTCATCTGTGTGAGTTTATGAGTGTTGAGGATGAAAATCATTTTTTCTTAGAGTGCAGTATTTGATACAATACAAACATCTATAACCTCTTAACTTGCCAAAACTTAGTGAGCTTGTAAAAGTTATTGGCAAGCTTTTTGAGCACATGAACAAGATTTTAAAGAAAGCCAAGTATTTTCTTTCTTAAGGTTATATAGACCAAAGTTGATTCTAATACATGTTAATCATCATCAACATCATAAAAATGACAAGATAGATTTTAATGTAATTTAATTTTCTTAAAAATAATATACATTTATTGAAAAAACAAGGTACACTTTAATAATTTCATTTAAAATATGTATTAAGAATTATTTGTTTATTTAAGTTATATGAATTTGATTTTTCTTTTTAAGTGAACATGAAGTCAATGGCTTTTGTGGATTTCTTGTTCAACGAAATTACCAAAATTAGATTATTCATCAATTTTAATGTTTTTCTTTATTTTATTTATCTACCTTTTAATTTTATAAATAGATAATTATTTCTTTTTTAATTCAGATGTTTAAGCATTATAGAATTATTTTTATCTTTCAAATATGTTTTTAAGAGATTTTTATTTTTTATTTTTTTAACACTATATTGTTTATCAATAATTTATTTAAGATGATGATATACATTTTTTAAAAGAAAATTATTTTATTATTTATAAGTATCTATTTATAAAGTTATAAATTGTTATTTATTTTTAAAATGATTAAAAAATATTTTATTGTTTGTAGTTATTTATTTGTTAAGTTATAAGTTATTAGTATATTTAACTTGTGACCATAACCTATTAAATATAAAATTATATTATATAGTAATAATCTCAATAAATTACCTACTTCTTATAATAATAATAAAACATAATATCATATTTGTAGAAAAAAAAACGGTATTTCAAAAATACGACACTATACTTTTATTTAATTCGATGTATTTTGACACTATACTTTTGCGCAAGTGGCCTCTGCCATAGAATTTTCATCGGAAGTTTCAGCTAACAAAACATGTGCATGACATTATCAAGATGACGTGTTTGCACTACTCATCTCCGAAGTTCGAACAGATAAGATACCAACGGTTTATTTTACTCATATTTTAGGATTGAAGATTCAGGTTGGTGACTTAAATTAAATTAAATTAAAGCGTGTGTCTGTAGAATATATCCCTTTTTCATTATCACGTCACGTCACATAATTTGGTACGTTGCTTAGGGATCTTAACGAGTGAATATTTTGTTGAATAAGTTAAACATTTAATGAAAACATTTATCGCCACCTGTTGAAATTGTGTAACTCCAAGTCAACCACTTTCTTTAGCTAATTGATAAGGGTGACTCAGACTTTCCAAAAAAAAAAACCCTATCTGATGATAAAAAATTACAAATTTAACAATAAATTTTTTAAACAGTGTTTGGGGCGTCTCTTGGATGCGACAGCAACGGTTATCTAGATAGGGATTAATTAATTATTGTTATGAAAATATATATAATGGCGACCTGCATCATGCATGGATGCGAATACAAGGAGCTGAATAATATTAATAATAATAAAAAGAAAGAATATATTTCCAGAGTACTCATCAAGATTCCTGACCTGTGTTTTCACTTAAAGTCCTGAAAGTTGGCTATCCTTTGGAAGGCTAATTAAAAGAAAAAGATTTATGTTGGTGAGGGGTTGGATTTTTGAGTTAGTTGTGGGGTTTTTGGTTGATTTGATGGAAGCTATTTTCTTGTAGGCATCATAATATTCTTTTGCTGTCTTTAATGCTTTATACAACTACTATGACAATTCTACTCGATGTTGGACAGATTGTTCTGGCAAGAGCTATCCATTGAGCTGCATAGCATTTAATGTCTTTGCAGCAGACTTCCTAACCGTTGGATCTCGAATAACTTAAGATCCAATGATTATCAAGCTTGCTGCAGCTGCATTAAATGCTCTGCAGCTCAATAGATAGCTCTTGCCGATTGTTCTCATATTCAAACTACGGCTGACCCAAATTTACTACCGCTATAAATTAAATAATCTACTCTAATTTTAACTCTGCTGTGTACATAGATAAATATTCTTTGTAAAAGAAAACAAAAATTCAGATTACCTTACCCCTCCAATAATTCCGTTGGCTAGATTTTATCTGTTCCGCCAATAATTCCACTGCCATTTTTTTTTAATATTGGGAGACAGCATGGAATACAGCAGGTAAAAGTATGGGTGCATTCCACATAGTATTATATTATATTATAATTATTTTACGATCGAAAAGGCAACGTACATTGAGCTGTATATCATCCGGAGGACAGAAAGTCCATTAGGCAGTTCCATAAAGCAGTGTCGAATTTGGACAGTATAATATTATTATGCAAAATGCATGTATCTCATCAATAATGCATGCTATATTCCAAAACAACTTGGAACAATAATCATAAGGGCTATAGTCACCAAAGTACAATATTCCAACATAATTTTCAATGTAACAATGTAACAGTAACAATAACATTCCAACTACTCTTATCTACCACTAGTAAGTGGAGTTGGTTTATTTCTAGACTATCTGCATCTAAAATTCGGTGAGTTTTTTTGGCCGTTTTTTTGGCCAAAATCCTGCAGAGATTGTTCAAATGGTAGTTTTCAGTGATTAGAATTGCATAAACTGGGAGTCCCAATGGTAATAGAGGGTGCTGAATCCATTTCTGCAATAAAATATGCAATTTTAACACTAGAATTCTCATTTTCAACAACAAATTATGTTGCCAAACTTACTTGAAAAGGTGCAAATAATCTAAAGATTAGCCAACTCCCTAGTAAATAGACTATTTATGGTTCCAAACCTTAACCATAAGACTCAAGAGATCATCTTCAAATATATAAAAACACAACAGTATTAATTTTTTTATTATTAATATATATATTGAAATATGTGCTTAAACCTGATTTTTTTTGTTTATATATATTGAAATAGTTGCTTAAACGTGAATATTGATTTTGATTTTGTTAGAAAATACATTTAAAATATATTTTTTTATTAATATCTTTTTAAATGTTCTCTCATATTAAGATGTAGAAAGTACCTATTGATAAATCATTGAATTTTCATATTGTGTAAGAACTAAATTGAAGAGATAGTCTAAGGTTTTTATTTTAATTTTGGATGGTTGTTGAATATCTAGAAGAATCAAGACCAACCTAAATACAAAGGTGGCACTCTCTCTCCTTGAATGTTTCTACCATGCCTTAACTTAAAAAAGCTTAGCCTTGGCTCCACCCTTTAATTTCATCAAGAATGAATTGGGTTCTCAAATCACTGGAGAGCCGAAACTTATTCACTTATAATATTTGTCCTACACTTATCAAAAAGATCTAATGAATTACGAGTTTGATCAATTTTGTTTAACAGAAAGATGGGTATTCCTTGTTTTTTGTCAGAAGATTACCTCTTCACAAATATTGTGTCAAACCAATCCCACATTTCATGGAAACTCTTTCTCACTCTACTCAGGATCATTACTTTCTAAAGGGATTTTACTGATAGGTCCTATGAAAACTAGTCAATCCTATTTGGTCAAAAGTATAGCAGCAGACTCTTATGTTCCTTTAATCAAAATATCTCTGGACAAGTTCGTGTATGGTCGATATTTAAATTACTTAGGGGACAAGTGATATGGGAGAACCCCAACACAAACTTGTAGTAGAAGTTTGCAAGACCTAAGACATTACAAAACTCAAGTTGTTAGTGTGTCATCCAATCATGAATGATTTATATCTTGGCTAGATCTACATGCACACCATGCTCATCCACATTGTATCATAGATATTGAATTTTCTCCATGCACAATGAGCACTTCTCAATGTTGGGTTATATCTTGTGCTTTTACATGCTGAGAAAATTTTAGGAGCAAAATTTAGCCCATGGGATAGGTTGTTAGTGTCTTTGGGGTCATCCAATCATGAATGATTCAGATCTTGGCTAGATCCACATGCACACCATGCTCATCCATAATGTATCATAGATAATGAATTTTCTCCAAGCACAATGAGCACTTCTTGATGTTGGGTTATAACTTGTGTTTTTACATGCCAAGAAAATTTTAGGGGCAAAATTTAGCCCATGGGCTAGGTTGTTAGCGTCTTTGGATCCAATCATGAATGATTTAGATCTTGGTTAGATCCACATGCACACCATGCTCATCCATGATGTATCATAGATATTAAATTTTCTGCATGCACAATGAGAACTTCTCAATGTTGGGTTATATCTTGTGTTTTTACATGCAGAGAAAATTTTAGGGGCAAAATTTATCCCATGGGCTAGGTTGTTAGTGTCTTTGAGGTCATCCAATCATGAATGATTTAGATATTGGCTAGATCCACATCCACACCATGTTCATCCACAATGTATCATAGATATTGAATTTTCTCCATGCGCAATGAGCCGTTCCCGATGTTGGGTTATATAGCTTGTGTTTTTACATGCTCAAAAGATTTTAGGGGAAAAATTTAGCCCATGGGCTAGGTTGTTAGTGTCTTTGGGGTCATCCAATCATGAATGATTTAGATCTTGGCTAGATCCACATGCACACCATGCTCATCCACAATGTATCATAGATATTGAATTTTCTTCGTGCACAATGAGCACTTCTCGATGTTGGGTTATAGCTTGTGTTTTTACATGCAGAGAAAATTTTAGGGGCACAATTTTTTCCCATGTGCTAGGTTGTTAGTGTCTTTGGTGTCATCCAATCATGAATGATTTAGATCTTTGCTAGATCCACATGCACACCATGCTCATCCACAATGTATCATAGATATTGAATTTTCTCCATGTATAATGAGCACTTCTCGATGTTGGGTTATAGCTTGTGTTTTTACATGTAGAGAAAATTTTAGTAGAAAGGTTTAGTCCATGGGCTAGGTTGTTGGCACTGGGGATTCACCTTGTTGAGCAATATTATCATGTTCATTCATAAAGGGGGTTTTTTTAATTATGAAAAATAAGGTCAATATATTGTAGGTATTGGGGGGTGGGGAGTAAAGTATGGGGGGTTTATAGGTATTAGGGGGGTATAAAAAGGGTTTCTAGTAATAATCGTGAATATATCATTAAAATAGGGTTTTCTTAATTGGAAATATGTATTGGGAGGGGGATCAACAAAAAGAATTTTATAGGTAATTATCAATATCTAGTGAAATTAGTGGTATTCTTTAATGTCCCATGAACGAAGGTGCTATGACATGATTTCACTGAGTGAAGGCCCCATTGTTGGTGGTGTATTTGGGTTCATCCAATCATGAATGAATTAGATCTTGGATAGATCCACATGCACACCATGCTCATCCATAATGTATCATAGATATTGAATTTTCTCCATGCGCAATGAGCACTTCTCAATGTTGGGTTAAAGATTGTGTTTTTACATGCAGAGAAAATTTTAGGGGGGAAATTTAGCCAATGGACTAATTTGTTAGTTTCTTTGAGGTCATTCAATCATGAATGATTTAGATCTTGGCTAGATCAAGATGCACACCATGCTCATCCACAATGTATCATAGATATTTCACAATAGAAAAATTCTTTACTCTTTTTAAACAACACTTTTCTAATAATTTTTAGAAATAATCATTTTATTTTATTTTTAAAATCATACGCTACTTACCTTTTCATTTCAAGGCCATATTCAAAAAAAATCTATTCTTCTAATTGTAAGTGAAGTTGTAGCTTTAATATAGCTATCCACAAGTGCGTCACATCCAAATACTTCAATTTTTATTTAATCAAACCACTCTTCTTCTAGGTTATTTCCCTTTTAAACTTCGAATCTTTAGTGTTCAATATATTGTGGATAGTTAAATGCTCTCAAGGAAAACAAATATCATTAAAACAAAAAAATATGGTAAATCACTTTGCAAGTATACAAGATTATGTCTAATTATTAGTCTTTGTTGAAGGCCAAGTACTATGGTAAAGAGTTCACATTGAATTTTTATTATAATTTTTTACAGTCTTACTCAATGTTTTATATTAATTATCTAAATTCTTTATTTTTCTAAAATATTTAAATTCAATTTTTCATCATTTTATTGGTAGAGAAGTTTGAAGTCTTATTGTTGAGTGGTGGCTAAGTTCACTTTAATACTTAAAGTTATTGAAAAACAAAGTACCATAAACACTAGTTTTAAAGCATTGATAACAATAATAATTAAGAAAAAAGTACAAAGTATTAATAGTAAATTAGAAAATTTACATTTAAGATATATTTTTACAAATGTTAATATTATCGAATAAATCTTACATAATGTCACTATAATATATCACTGCCAGTTATTTTGACCACCTTTCTTCCAAAGAAATATCATCTCCATGGCTTGTGACTACCTTTCTCTCAATGTGCTTGTCCGAGTCCATAACTATTTGATATACGATAGCAAACCAAATTTTCTAGCAAATTGAAAGGCATCCTATCTTGGAACTTCTTTAGTTTCATAACTTTCACCCCTTTAGCACTTTCCACTAACTTTCAACACTTTATTAGCTTCATAACTTTCACCCCTTTAGCACTTTCCACTAACTTTCAACACTTTATTAGCTTCATAACTTTCACCCCAACTATAGAATTTTGGATAACACATACTGAAAAAAAAAGTGGTTGGATGGATAATACTTAGTTGAGAAGAAATCAAATGTCAAAACAATATCAATAACATACTAAATTCAAATAAGGTAAATAATTCCTTTAAACTAAAATATTAGTCTATATTTTCTTTTATGTATTTTAGTCACGATTGGAATTGTAAATTCAGTGATATGTGAAAGACCATCCAAAAAACTTGAATCATTTAAGTGTTAGGTTAGACCAAATGAGCTTAAATGATAAGTTAAACTACATGCTATTTTATAAGCAGAGCACTACCATGTTTTAGTATTATCATATATACTCTATTAATTATTCAATAAAATATAAGTTGGTATCCAATATATTTTTGTTATATGAATGAATAATATTTCTTTACAATCACTTATACTAATTTAGTGAAATCCAATCTCATACAATTATTGACTACATTTCCAGTGTTTCCAACACTAAATTTCAATTCCTATATGAGTGACTTGGAAAAGAAGGTAAATGATTTGGAACTAAATACAAAGTGTTATTTAAAAGTAGGCACAAAGTGTTATTTGGAGTAATCACATAAGTATTTGCAGGATTATTCAAGGTAGCTATCCTATCAAGGAAATCATTATGCTAAGGATTTTCAACCATCCTCAAAATAAATAAATAAGGTAATATGGTGTTTGTAGAGAAATGCATATACTCCATTCTACTGCTAAGTGATCTCATGGAAACCCTAAACTTCTAGGTCTAAACATCGAGATACTTAGAATAGAATAGTGAACAAGAGTTAGAGGATGACATTAGTAAAGAAGGATACTTATAAAGGTTCTTGTAGTTTCTTTCAAATATTTATGTTAAATTACTCTATAAAAGATGACATGTCATTAATATTCAATGTAGATTTGAACGCAAGCAAATACTTGGTCCCTTCTACATAAAAATAGTTATATACCATATAAAATATCCATCCATTGATCATAAGTGCCACTTTCCTTCTCTCCCATTTGTAAATCCCTTTGGCTCTCAATATTGTGTTCAAACATCTTGCTTAATCAATAATTGGGATAGTCAACTACATAGAGATAGGTAGATCTTAAGAGCATAAGCAATTCTATTTTCCTTCCACACATTATTTATAGAATGATATATGTTTAGTGGAGACATAGGCTTAAGACATTAGATGGATGAACTGCTTTGACCATAGGTACAACTACATTAAGAAGATAATGTGGGATGGTCCATTCTTAAGTTTTTCTTCTTCAAGGAAAGGATGTAAAGAATGTATATGAACATGTTTCCATCCATACTATATAGCATTAATAAGATAATGTAGGATGGTCTATTCTTGAGTTTTTCTTCTTCCAAAAAAAATGTAAAGATGTATATGAACATGTTTCCATCCATTGATTGAACATATGCAAATTTGATATTACCTTTAATTTATGTATATGCCTTAACCATTACCATGCCAAGGTTTAGTCTATCCTTTTTAAAAACCTGTTTTTATTGTGCAATAACATTATTAACTTGCTTTTATTATGCAATAAAATTATTGAGATAAAAATGAGTAAGGATAAAACTATCGCCTCATTTTATTGTTTGGGATAATCAAAGCATACTTTCCGTATATAGATAGTCTAAGCAATATAAGATTTTTTAATCATATTCCATCATGTGTATCACATAAAATTGACACCGAAAATTATTACCAACTTTATGACTAATTGTTTTTCCATGGCACAAATGCTTTTCTCGTAGCCAATTAGCATATTTACTAGCAATAACGTTCCCATGATCTTATGTTTTTTTTTCTTATTCCTTTATATTAATGGATTTGAAGTTCTTTTTCATACATATTTTTATTATTCTTAGTGCAATTCTCCTTTTTCGTGTTATATATATATATTTTAAGATTATTTGATGGTTGAAGATTAAGAGAGTACAGCATGATCTTTACATTACTATTAAGACGTAGCAAAAGCGTTATAAATACAAAAATATTCTAAAATTGGAATATAATCTATATATAAAGTATAATTAATAAATGAATGATTACAATACTTTTATGACATTATATTTTTTTTATAGGCATTTATTAGTTATGAGAGTGAATAGGTGTGGTGTATGACTTTTTATTAAATGTTAATTAATTTAGTTTATATTTTATTATTGTTGTTATTGTAAATATTATAGGATTTATTTATTTTTGTTATATTGTCATTTTTTTAAGAAATGCTTTGTCCTCAATGCATAAGAAATTTGATTCTCTCTAGTTGAGTGTAATACCTTATTCTTTACTCCAACATGTAATGATGTAAATATGTATATAATGATGCACTAACTAGAAGTCAAGGACATAAATTGTCTTGTATAGCCCAAATGATGTAATTATGTGCATTTTATGTTTAATATAACAAAAACTAGGATTACTGCTCACAAAGAAGGACAAAGTAGAGATGGGGGGCTATGATTCCACCAGAGGGGAAAGTGAGAAGGGGGTTTAAGGGGGAGATGACCTTATTGACTTATAAGTTTAAGGTATTATCTCTATTATTATTTTTATCTTAAGTTTTATAAATCCATCTTTATTAAAGTACATTAGCCATAACTTTGAGTTAATTATCCTAAGCTTGGGATTAAAAGGGGAAAAGTGAACTTACCATATATGTCACTTGTCTAGTTCTCATCACTCATTCATACAACCTAGCTGTTTCTCAACATGCACAAATTATTGAGAAACTAGTTCATTCAATCATTCTATCATCATCGAGACATTATTTCATACTAAAGCCTATAATTGTACTCGAGGACAATTAGAATTACAGAGTTGTAAATGCTTTTACTATGGGATATTGGTGTTGGGAAATTGAGTTTCTTGGTGACAGAACATGTCATATAGTTGAGTTCCCTAGATTTTTAGAACAAAGAGTCCCTAGTTGACTTATGTTGGATCCCTGGAAAGGAAATTATGGGCCCGAAGGACTATTAACTCAGAGAAGGGGACCTCATTCTTTTGGTTGTGCAAGTTGATGGGGGATAAGTGATATTGAATTGAGACAATTGTGGAGGGGGTTCAACACCTATGGGTTTGTCAAGGTAATGAGTTGAGTTTTCCTTCTTGTGGATTGATAGCCCTAGCTTGAGGATGGCCTCTGTTACAAAAAGAATTGGTATGACATATTGCTTACGAATGGGAGGAACATACTTACTCTATAGTCAGGTGGATTATATTTTAAGATAAATTTCTAACTGTGTATGGAATTCCATATATATATATATATATATATGGATATTGATTTTATTGTTGTGTCAATATCTAATTGCATGTATTTCATACAATGGTATGAATGTATTCATGCTAGAATTTGCATGTATGTTTTATTACACTAGTAGAAAAGGTGAGATAAATTACTTTAAAAATGACTAAATTTAGTCACGTGACTAATAATCATTTATTTCCAGTCACTTATAATGCGACTAATAATCATTTATTTCCAGTCACTTATAACGCGACTAAATACATGACTAAAAAAAATTAGTCATTTATTAATGGTTTTGATTGGTAAGTTTGGTCGTATATTCAGTCATTATTTTAGTAATTGATTTTGTTAATTGGGAATTTATTTAGTCATTGATTGTTGTTAACTAGACATTTATTTAGTCATTGATTGTTGTTAATTGGTCATGTATTTAGTCATTGATTGTTGTTAATTGATCATTTATTTAGTCATTGATTGTGGTTAACTAGTTATTTAGTTAGTCATTAAGTGCAGTGAAATAGTCATTTACTTAGTCATTGATTATTGTTAACTGGTCATTTATTTAGTCATTGATTGATTGTGCAAGTTGATTATTTAGTCCTCCCTTGCCACTCTTTTGCCTCTGATTTTGAATCATATCTAGCAAAGTATTTCACCTATCATATACCTCTAGCTTCATACTTTGGGGGGCATTCTGTTACACCTAAAAACTGTCACCTTTCCTAATCCCCTAAAGTTTATATTCCAAAGCATCTTTTTGAGGAGTTTTTCCTTGCTAGATGCTCAATCCTAATAGCTCTTATGCACCTTGTCTCTTGACATAGAGCATAAGCTAAGGCTAATGCCTCTTTCCTATTGACAAGAAGCGCCATTGACACTTTTTTCACTTGGACAAGAAGCGCCAGTCACTCCTAACATCAATTGCTAGTGAGAAAAAAACGTCAGCACTCCCAAAAAGTAAAAAAAGAGAACTTTTGAGAACCTTCTAGATGAAAGTCCTTGTGGAGGATTATTCCAACAAATCAGATTAGATGGCACTCGTACCCATAACCTTTAGGGATGATCGCTCACCTTCCTCCCAAAGAATGTCAACCCATTTGGTTCCCTTTGGCCTATATATGTAAGCTCATCCTCATGGATCATAGTGGGAAGAGGACCAAATAAAGCACCTTTATGTTGGTGGAATCATTATTGGTGATAGAGGCAAAGATTATGGTCTTGTGCGTGAGAGACTGTAGAGCTTGTGAATGTGAGCCAAGAGCTCATGAGAACACGGCTTCAACATCAAGGATTTGGTTGTATTTTTCTTATCTATTTATGTTAATACAAATATGATTTCCTTTCCCATAAATAATTTGTGATTGATGTGAGTTGTTTATTGCATTTCTCCTTGATCATTAGCATAGACTATTAAGTTATGTTGTTTCTTTCACTTTTGTATTGTGTTCTTTACATTCTCTTGCAGGTACAATTGATCATAAAATAATCTAGAAGGAAAGGACCATCTCCATTATGAGGTAAGAAATATTCACATTCAAGTGATTTGACAATCTAAGAAAAGGTTACGTTGTTGTGTGTGTTTTGTTCTAGATCTTCCCCATGTAGACTAGGGAAACAATCTTTGTCTGAATTGATTGATAATTTCCGACAATAGTGTGTGTGTGTCTAATGTTGAAAACGCACACATGTATTGGGTATTATAAAAAAATGTATAATGGGATAATTGTGTTGGACCTAGGGAAGGAGGCATATATCAACTAGAATTCTGCTCGAGAATATGAAGATTTCGATCGCATGAAGGAGGAAGTTGCAACGTAGGAGAAGTTGAGATAGAAGCAGTCGTGAGGGAAGAGTTAGTAACAGAAGGGAAGTTGCGACCAAATCAACCGCGATGGGAGGAACCAC
This sequence comes from Pseudotsuga menziesii, assembly GCA_001517045.1. Classification (NCBI taxonomy): domain Eukaryota; kingdom Viridiplantae; phylum Streptophyta; class Pinopsida; order Pinales; family Pinaceae; genus Pseudotsuga; species Pseudotsuga menziesii. Next base: position 278,521 of record LPNX010090474.1, on the reverse strand, counting down.
GATAGAAGAAGGTATGCATCGGTTTAAAAGGATAGCCCGAGAAAATGTGGGTAAGAAGTCAGTTAGGATAACACATGCTTTAAGGAATAAAGCAACTTTAATGTTGGGTCGATAGTGCCTACTAACAGTTGTAACTGAATGTACAAGAATAGTAATGACATCCTATCAGCTAACAGAATGGAGTTGGTTGACTACGACGTGTAAGAGTCTATGAAAGGGATAACCCAAGTTGTGTGCGGGTTAGACACATACACTCTCGGTTGGTGTGTGTTAGTTTCTATTGTATATTGTCTGTTTGTATAGTTGTAGAGTTGTAGAGAAGAGAGAGTCGATCTAGGCTGTGTGCGGATTGCCAGTAGGGTGAAGGAGAGAAAACTTCAGAGACCTGAGACTAGAGAGAATGACATGAGAGATAAGGCTATATAGATTGTAGAGAATATCTAAAAAAAGGTTTGAAAGCTGAGTGTGAAGATGAAAGATGCCATATATTTCTCATGCCAGATGAAAAGTGCAATTGTGGTTTTTCCAAGATGAGTTTCCACGTGAAATGTTGTCTATGTGTATATTTCATGAATGTTCTTATGTCAAATGATTGTATGTTATGAATAAATGTACGTGTATTTTCTTATGAATGAGTCTTATATGCATATGTATCATTGTTGTTAGTTGGAATTGTTAATAGGGAATTATATTACTGTTATAATCTTTATCGAGTAATAAGTAGAGTAATATATTGAATGCACACAATAAGAGTAAGTAATATAACCAACGAATTCGGCCAAACAGGCTAGAAATGTGCCAAGGAAGAGGAAATCCCCACACAATTGCAGAAACCTAGTTCAGGTACTTACCCATAAGAGATATCTCGGGTGAGACTGCATATGCGTCGCAGTTGCTACCGATTGAGCCCTTCTTTGCCGGTCTGATATATTGAGCTTTGTTGACAGACAAACAAGGGTCTGGATTTGGGTCGAAGGGACAATAACCAACAAGTTGTATCCCTCATCATCATCTTTCTAATGGTACAAGGTGATCTTCGTTTTGAAGTTGGGTTAAAATGTTATGCCAATAGTGTGAAAATACGTTTTTTTTGTGTCAAAATATTTCATTTTGATTCTTTTTCAAAACATGTACAAATTTGGTGGAAATAAGGAAAAATGTATAACGAAAAAAGTGAATTCCTTGTCAAGAGATTTCCATTGGTGTTAGGAGTGCTCAAATTGGATATTGGGGTGAAACGTTATGGTAATTTTTTTTTAAATAATTTTTTGAAATGTAGTATATTGTGAAGGAATCTAATGTTATGTTTGAGGACTTACTCCCTATAACTTAACCTCATTAATGACATGCCCAAAAAATAATAGAGCTCAAAATTATTTGATAACATTTATCCAAATTGGTTAACCTATGAACTTGTTAAAGAGCAATGACCACCAAGCACCCTATTAGGAAACTAGCCACCTTAAGCCATTGAGCTTTAATTTTCCTAGACACTTGTTAGTGTTAAAGTATTGTATTTGGATGAAGCATAAAGATATTGATTTTAATTTAACAACCTCATTCAAGAGTTTAACATGGTAAAATGAGACACTCACTTGTGCCATTCTTTCCATGCAAATAGTGGTCCATGTCCAAAAGGATGGATGGATTTGGGACATCTACAACAACTTTTAGACTATAGGGGAGTATTCCCTTTGGGTACCATCATCCATGAGAATAGAGCCACTTTCCCCCTCTTGAACCAATTTAGCAATCTCCCATGGAGGTGAAGTAGGTTCCACCATCAAGTCAAAAAATTAGTGTGTGAGAGATGCAAGTGCAAAAGGAGTTGGCCTCCATGCTTGCCTTGAAATGACAAATAGTTCTTAACATTAGAATTGACTCTATTTGAAGGGCCTAACTCTTTAGAGATTCCAGTGATGGTTGTGAGCCTTTATAGATGACATATGCAAATCCCTCGATTACTATTTGGGGCTCTACCTTGGATGATCAGAACAAAAACCTCTTAACTCTTGCTCAATTACTTCTTAGTTTATATATTTTCAAGTTGTGACCATTTTCACGATTGCTTTATGAAATTTTCAATTGTGGATTCTTATTGAGTGGTTATATGGTTGTAGTTGTTTTGGCTTAAGCAAGTTACAAATTTACATTTTGATTAGTTTTTTTCATTTTAAAACTATGTAAAACAATGGTTATGTATATTTTAAAACAAATATATATAAGATTTGTATTAAAAATTAGGGCTAAGGAAAAGGGAAGCAACTAGAACATCATACATAGTTTATGCCAACATAGATCCAAAATGAAAAATTGAAAGAGGTTCTTCCTAGAAGGACATGCTTCCCTACCGTATCGTATTCTATCCTAGCAACTGCATTTCCTTACAAATTTCTTGATCAACCTAACTACATGAGAAAACATAAGAAGACAAGATAAATAAAACACTAGATTCTAGGTCCCTTGTGGATTTATTTTCGTTGATGTCACATTACTTCTTTTACTTATGGAACACTGCAATTATGGGCATTAGGTGCTATGAGCACTTCAATTTTCTAAGTACTTTATATAGTTTTTGGACAATTTTGGCTATTTTTAGTAAAAAAGATGTATAAAATAGTTATATACCATATAAAATATCCATCCATTGATCATAACTGCCACTTTCCTTCTCTCCCATTTGTAAATCCCTTTGGCTCTCAATATTGTGTTCAAACATCTTGCTTAATCAATAATTGGGATAGTCAACTACATAGAGATAGGTAGATCTTAAGAGCATAAGCAAGTCTATTTTCCTTCCACGCGTTATTTATAGAATGATATATGTTTAGTGGAGACATAGGCTTAAGACATTAGATGGATGAACTGCTTTGACCATAGGTACAACTACATTAATAAGATAATGTGGGATGGTCCATTCTTAAGTTTTTCTTCTTCAAGGAAAGGATGTAAAGAATGTATGTGAACATGTTTACATCCATACTATATAGCATTAATAAGATAATGTGGGATGGTCTATTCTTGAGTTTTTCTTCTTCCCAAAAAAATGTAAAGATGTATATGAACATGTTTCCATCCATTGATTGAGCATATGCAAATTTGATATTACCTTTAATTTATGTATATGCCTTAACCATTACCATGCCAAGGTTTAGTCTATCCTTTTTAAAAACCTGTTTTTATTATGCAATAAAATTATTAACTTGTTTTTATTATGCAATAAAATTATTGAGATAAAAATGAGTAAGGATAAAACTATCGCCTCATTTTATTGTTTGGGATAATCAAAGCATACTTTCCATATATAGATAGTCTAAGCAATATAAGATTTTTTAATCATATTCCATCATGTGTATCACATAAAATTGACACCGAAAATTATTACCAACTTTATGACTAATTGTTTTCCCATGGCACAAATGTTTTTCTCGTAGCCAACTAGCATATTTACTAGCAATAACGTTCTCATGATTTTATGCTTTTTTTTCTTATTCCTTTATATTAATGGATTTGAAGTTCTTTTTCATACATATTTTTATTATTATACCTGCCTCAGCAGGTATATTGTAATCGATCGAATTCAAACCGCGTTGACTTTGGGTATTAGTTGGTGTATATCGGTGCATATTTAAAAGATTAAAATCTCTATTCCAAAGTTTAACTTTGTAACATGAAAAATAGCAATTTTTAAATTTATTAAAATTGTATTTATTTGTGTTGCTATTGGTTAAGCAGGGATGATGTGATCCTCGAATTTTGCTATCTGGATTTGGGTCGACACCTGGTAACAATGACATCATATGTAACTTTTCACCTACCCGCCTTCTTCTTGTCTCCGGGGCTCAACGGG